>JAACJT020000030.1:12041495-12063554 GCA_009936485.2 Gymnarchus niloticus | reverse complement strand
AACGTTTCAAGCACCTTCTTGAATCGATGCCACAAAGAATTAAGGCAGTTCTGAAGGCCAAAGGGGGTCCAACCCGGTACTAGCAAGGTGTACCTAATGAAGTGGCTGGTGAGTGTATGTGTGTGAGTGTGTACGTTTCAGGTAATGGACTGGCAGCCCATCCAGGGCATACTCCACCTTTGAGCCCTTTACTGTCTAGAATATGGTCCCATCCCCCTGCAACCCTGACTAGGATGCATGATTAGCAGGTGAATGGAATAATTACATATGTATACAGTATACATATGTAATGCATAAATGCATTACCTTGCATTCCTTAAACAAGAGAGTAATTCCCAGCTTTCTTGCTAAACCTGTTTTACTTCAGAAGGACTGCCGTTCATTACAGTTCCTTGCTGGCTCTTCTCCATAGTCTCTACAGCTGTGGTGAACTTATGGAGCCGCTATGCAGAAGTGCTTACTTAACATACAAAATCACTAAAACTGTTCAAAGTTGTCATGGAGTGCGATGATCAGTGGAACGTTAGGTGGCACCAGGAGTCAAAGTGTTGAACAGTCATAAAATGCCGTCTGGGAATCAGTAGTCTGACCAGCATGGCGATGACACATTAATTTGATTTAGAATTGAAAATGTGTGGATTAAATCTATATTGTCATTTTAACTCTTATGCACGTGCACTAAAAGTCAATGGCGTGTTTGCATATTAAAGTGAAAAACCTGGAAAAGCCTAGAAATAACTAAGAGGAATGGCATCTACAATAAAGTATTTAAGACAAGAAGACCCGGCTGAGTAGTTTTAACTAAGATAAAATGTGCATTGCAACGACACACTCGGTGGGCACAAAATTAGGTACACCGACCTGGTACTGGTCAGCATCCGGTTTTGCCTCACAAGCGGCTTCAAGGGTAGATGTGTTGTGTTCAGAGAGTAGCTATGGAGCACATCACTGTTGTACTGAGCTGTTATGGGTGCACTTGTGACCTCTTCTAACCTTCCTTATTATTTACCATTCTCTGTAAATTCCAGGAAGGTGGTCCTCTCTGAGATGCTGGAAACGGCATGTACGGCACCAACAATCACACCGTTTTCAAAATAATTTAGATGAACTTAGATTAACCTTTCTAATGCTAACTTGAACAGCAAGCCAATCTTCTCAATCTGCCTGCATGTATTTAGTTGCGGCCTCATGATAATTTGTATTACCAAGCAGATATACCTAATTAACTGGCCACCGGGTCTATATGCAGCAAATTTCATTTAATAATGGTTTGGTTATAAAACATTCATTAGGAGTATACATTATTTTAGCAATTTATCAGCACGGCACGATGCGAAAAGAAAGTTCGTTGATTAATTAGTCTGAGCAGTCATCCTTGGGAACAAATCAGCTTGTGAGGCATCAGAGAAAAGGAAAAATCGACCCCAATTTGCCTTGCAGATGTGGACTGGCATATTAAAGACTGCCCGTGGTCACCGAGGGTGATAAGAGATGCACTGAAATATATTACTGCTGATTGCTGCTTATGTGCTCACAAAGCTCCTTCCCACAAACGGTAACTTAACTGATCACCAGGATAGTGAAAATACCTAGAAACGCAATAAAATCTTCTTATGTCAATTGTCTGACATTTATGTCGGCAAAGAAAAAAACAACAATAAAACCATTTCATTAACAGGATGGAATGGGTCTGTCGAGCATGCGTTCATTTTTTTCTTCTTCATAAATGTGGCTGTTTTGTTAAACATTCCAGGCTCTTGTGTGGCCGATACGTGGCAGTGTCCTAAACTGCCATCTAAACAAACATGACTCATTTCCTTCTGCTGACCTTTCATCTCCGGTGCTGATTGAAGGATTCAGCCAAATGCTATGGTTCAGAAAGGGCACGACCAAAAGGACAGCATTTTCAAGCCAATCTTTTTGGGCGCAAAATCCGGAAAGCTTTCAGCTTGTCAATATCAGCTGGCACAATGAAAGCAGGAAGCCTATTATTTTGGCCTTGAAACCCTGGAAGACATGCTAGAGAGGAATTAATATGAAAAATAAGATGGTGGGAAGACTGAATTATAAGTGTGGGTGAGGGTGAAAACAGACACTGACCAATTATAAACAAGGTGTGGTGTCCAGCTTAGTGGATTAAGGACTTCTACGTATGTCTAGACGGTTGGGGATTTGAATCCTGCGCCTGCTGGACTAATAATATCATGCTGGACTCCTGGCACACAATGTTTTTCACTGGAAAACACGACAAGAGGAACCCGGAGGCTGTAGCAAAGGTCCTCAGAACAGGAGGGCATGGCTGATAGAACTATAAAGTTCCAGCATTAATTGCCTGTGCAGGAGTCTGAGGCCCAGGAAGTTTTGGCTGAGCAGTGTGTAATTTTTTCTCACTCTTACAGAGGTCTTGCTTGCGAGAGAGCAACCTTGGACTGATCTGTTAAAAGTCTCCTGCCGCATCAGTTCAAATACTCCGAACAAGTTGCATCCATCCAGGTGTGCTGGGAACTCATTAGAATAAAATAAGGTATGTCATAATATTGTGCAGATATTGTACGATGTACTCTCTGACATCAATGTATTGCTAATCTGGGTTAATCCCATGAGAGGTAGCGCGGCACGAGCATCTGTAATAAAGGTCTCTTTCCGCCTTGTGTTCGCTGACTATGAGTAGTCTTATTACAAGGTATACATTCAGAACAACATGCAAAAGGTTTTACTTGTACGTTGTATGCTGTCCAAACTCCTCTCAGAGTAACCCTGTCATTGCGTCAAGTCCAAACATGGCAGTAAATGAGGGAACAATTACACAATCATTTGTGCATCTGTAAACTTGGCACTGTGAACTGTATAAGGTAAAACATGCTATTGAAAATGCATATGTTTCGCCGTGAAGATTAAGTGAATATGTTATGATTTTAGATCAATTCACGTTCATTTGGGGAAAAAGTTTACTTTTGGACTGACTCTGACCCTCCTCTGACTCCTCTGACTCTCCCATTTTTTTAGCTAGGGGGTGTCACATGACCAGGCAAGTCAATTAATTTCATTCATGGGTGCAAACAAATTTATGGCTGACCTTGTGTCAGTCTCAGGCAGGCCTTTAGTATGGTCAGTGGGTAAAGGAGAGTTGAGAAATTGGGATTAATGTCAATGGACTATGGGGGGTGTCCGCTCCCAAATTATGCCAGGTGTTGGTGTTTTGATTCCCACTTTACAAGAGTAGCCTGGTGTTCATCATCCTTATCTGGTGGTTGTCGGACATCTGAATGTGTTGGTGCACGTGAACTCCAGTCCAACTGTAATGCGTTCATTCTGATTCAGCCATCTGAGTTGACACTACAGCTATGGCGATGGGGCTGGACATGTCCCTTGCTGTGCCTGCTACGAGGCGTACAAAATTTATGACTTACATGTAAAATAATAATAAATTTGAAATTGCTAAACCCAGAACTGTAATAATTGAGACTGGAGATGAAAGTGCAGAATTGTGGTTTAATAAATTGTTCGGCCTTTGTGTTTTCAGCGATGCTACACTATCGTCCGGATGCAGAGAGAGAGAGAGAGGTTTATTTGGGTGCTGACGTCATCAACGGCTAGGCAAGCTTAGATAGTTCTGCCAAAAAGATGTCTTTTTAAAACAGAGCCAGACGCAATTTCGGAAAGCAACCTCATAGCTCATTTTTGAGATTTGCCGTTTTGTAAATGTTGTTTTCCGTTTCCAGTTGTTATTAGTTGAGTTTTGTGTTCTTCCGGCATAGAAACCGTTGTTTGGCCATCAGTCATCATTTGTTTTTATTGTATTTTTCTATCTGCACATATATCCATGCATACCTATCAACCACTCTACCATACTTTATCGGGATTCTGTGTATTAATGTAAAAGTCTTTTTATTGTCGTACCACAACTCTCGGCCTTTATGAATGATCGGTTTTCACCATATCCATGAATGTAACAATAAATTCTCCTGTTTTTCCTCATACATAGTGACTCATCCTTGTGTTACGATTTGACCCTAAACCAGGTTAACAAAATCAAGGTACAAAGCAAGTAAAAATCCTGATCCAAGAAATACGGTCAAGGGACAGGTACAGGTTAACACGTACCAAATCACAAATCACAATCCATAAGCAGGGTCTGAGAAGAGGCAAGACAAAGTTTCTAGCTCCGTGCGGTCCCATATATCTCCTTTGGACTAATTAAAAGATAGAATTCAGGTGTCTATTATTCAAGTGAGACAGGGTGTGGTCTGGTTCTGTGTGGTAATTGAGTGTGCTCATTAAAGTTGATGACTGTGCTGAATTCAGGCAAACTTGGCAATACCCTATCTTCCATGGACAGTACCCGAAGCCCTGAGACAAGACAGACAACGACAGAAATGTGGAGTCGGCCGATGGGAATGGGTGCAAATGAAATCCTTAACACGGGAAGGGTCAAAAAAAATCACACAGCAGAATCCAGTGCTCTTCCTCAGAGCCATATCCCTCCCAGTCAACCAAAAATGGCACCGTGTAAAACAGATCAACAATGACCAGAATAATGGCAAAACCATGAGAAGGAAATGCGTTGTTAAAAAATCCATAGCAATGTGAGACCAAGGTCTCTGTGGAATTGGAAATGGCTCCAATAACCCTGTTGGTAAGTTCCATGGAACCTTGGACTGGGCCCAGACAAGGCATAAAAAGACAGAAAATTAGACCCACCAAAATTCCTGGCCAGCACTTTGGTGATACAGGTAATCCAGGGGGCCTTGAACTGAGTACAGTCAGAGAATTGCCAGCACATAGACCTTACTTGGAGGTGTCTACAGTGACATTGTCTCCAAGAGGAATGCCTCTTGAAAGGCATTCATAATCTTCAATATAACCAGAGAGACCACATGCACAGAATGTGGGCAAAATTCTATGGGACATTGAAACTGATTCAGATCATTCAATTTGCCTTGCCATTCTTTGAGCCTAGGGCAGGGGTGGCCAACTGGTTGAATATGAGGAATTACAAACGGGAGGTCCCGAACAATTCGAGCATAAAGGGGGCGGAGCACTCTGAAAAAAGTGTGTGACCAGGAGCTGGACGACAGCAAAAAAATATATTGCTATGACGGAGGGAGAAGGCACCTGTTTTTTTGTTTTTTTTCACACAGAATTTTATTTGTTTGTTTTTAGGATGGTATAGTAGAGCTTTACATAAAGACCTACATGCAGGTCACGAGCCTCTTGGCTTGGCTTGGGCTGAGCTGTTTAACCATGTGGAAACATTTCAGATTTAACTGGTTAGTGAGCACCACCAATGGGTAAACTGCTCACACCAACCTTCCAGGGTCGGCTTGATAACAAGAAGTTAACAGGACATTGCCTGTGTCATAGTTCCTTTTAGCTGGTAATTGATGGAAAAAAATACAGTGAGCAAGAGTTATGAGATATCCTGTGACAGTGGGAAAGGAAAACCCTGGATCCTATTTTTGAGGCATCCACTTCCACTATAAAAAGATGGATATGGTGGCTTCAAAATTCGCACAGAATGGGTTCTTTAAGCGCTGAAAGGCAGGGAGGGCAGCATCATTCCAAGATACCATCTTAGCTTTGCTACAAAGCAAGGCAGCAAGAAATATGACTACTGAATGGAAATTCATTGTGAATCGCTTGTAGAAATGAACAAATAAGAAATGCTGAAACTCCTGAGGGGACTAAAACAGCCCAGTCTTAAATGGCAGCCATCCTGTGGTCACTTTTACATACTCCCCCCAGTCCCAGAATTAGGAATGAAATTGCAAACTAATGAAATCTGCATTTCTCTGCCTTGACGTAGAGTTTATGATGACACATGCACTGGAAGACCCGGCATAGGCTCAAGTGGTAAACATGCTCAACTTGATCAGTTGAATAAATAAATGAACATCATCAAGATCCATAACCAGAAACTGTTTCATGATATCAAAAAAAAAAAATCACGAAAAACATGACAGACTTAAAATGCATTTATATGATATGCATGGTGCTTCATACTAGGAATAAATACAGTATTCCATTTATCTCCTTCAATAAAATAAATTTGACAACAGGCAATGTTCCGATTAAGGGTACAAAAGACAGTCACTCTGTGATCTTGTTCCAGAGCAGTACAGATCAAAAGGAGTGGGTATCTAGCTGTGAAATTCAACTATGGATGCAGGGTTTCTCAATGTAGAAGAAGGTACATGCCAGAAGTTATGTAAAGTCAGGTGAAATCCTGAATTCCTCAATGTATTAGTCCATGGCATCCAGTTCAAAAATATATAGTGGATAAACATGATGGAGAGTTACGTGGCAGCAGGTCACAGTCCCAGAAATGATCCAGAGGAAGTGTGGTGGCCTCAGCCTTGCTGAATACACACAAGAGTTCCTGATATTCCAATGGAACCAATGGCAAATATCGGTCTGTTTTCAAAATACAGTTCACCTATCTGTAACTGTAGGAGTTCAGGTTGAGGAATGATGGGACCTTCTCCCAGGGGCTGCCCATCAAGAGCCCTCCCATGAAGAGGGGCATTCATGGTTTGACGTGGCACTCCTAGACTGTACTCAACCTGTTCCACCCGCAAGTGTCTAGCTTCTCCACGATACAAAAACGGATGGTTCCATACGTCGCTGGTACAGGCCTCCACATATAGAGAGGATCAACCCAGAGCTCTATGTCAAATTTGGAGAAGAAACTGCAGCAACAGACACAGAGTCTACCCAACAGCTCCGACCATTTCCCTGACGAGCCAGGTTCTATTTTGATGAGATCCCCGGGGTGTAAAGAGTACTGAAAAACTGGCTCAGAAATTAAAATTGATGCTCACGTTAGTTTTTGTTTTTCCGAAAGAATAAAACACAATTTTCAGTTCATTTTTTTTTTTTTTTTTTTTACATTTACTGAAAGTTATAAAGGCATTTCCCAAAAAAATATTTTCTGTACTTTCATACATCAAAGGAGCACCAGTCAAAGATAGTCATTAATCAACTTGGCGCCCATTTGTAGGAACTCTGAAAAAAAAAAAATCTAAATAAAGAAAAACATAAAGTATATAAACTTATGTGCACCAATAGAGAAATCAAGTGAATGTGGGGTTAACCTACTGGTTCAAAAAAAGCGTGCAACAGGCTCACAAACACATTTATTCCAGTCAAGGCAAACTCCTTTACGCTATATAAGACTAAGCTGGGGAGCTGTCAGTCTCAGTGTGACATGATGTGCTGTGCTGACTCATTTCACCGATTCCTCGTTTATGTTTGTCACTTTGTCTGACGCCCTGCCTGAATTCATTTTCACTTTGTCATTGTTCTTTGTCACAATGGCTTTTTTTTTCCCCTTTTCTCTTTGTGCTCATCCACCCTATCCCAGCATCTTGTCTGTATACCTGCCGTCAAATACATCAAACTTGGATCACGTGGTTCCGTTTGCCTCTCTCACGTATATGCTAGTAACCGCGAGAGAGAGTGGAAATCTGGAAACTGTGCAGGAGACAGAAATGTTATCAGGATTTTTCAGCCTGAGCCTAGGGAAAAATAGTCTTAAAAACAAATTGGAGAAGCAGCACGGCGGGCACCCCGATGATTCGCACAGTGGCATTTTTTTTTTTTTTGCATCTCAGCCTTTGTGAAGTGAATTGACAGTTGCTAAGAAGATAAATTGCAGAATGCCATCTTTAGTCTTAATGAATATAAATTTTACCACTATTATTCGCTTATTTTGTAATCTTTCATGTAGTTAAACTAATTTTTCTATTCCTGGCAACTTTGCTAATGAATGGTACATTTCTTTTGTCAAATTCAAAATTCAGTCAGAATTACAGTTTATTTGTACTTTACAATTAAATAAACATTGGCTCAATTCAAATAAAAAGAAAAAAAAAATCTTGTAGAAATGTTTCTGGATAATATACAGTACTGTGCAAAAGTCTTGAGCCACCCCCTCCTTTCTTTATATTTTGCTAGGAAAATGGAACAATAGGTACAGTGATTTATGGCAACATCATCTGATCATCTGTAATCATCTGCACCTGTTTCTTCACTGGTTCATGCCTTAAGTTATACAGCTTTGTTAAGCTTGAATGATTCATACGTAGGTCACTGTGGCTTAACAAACAAAAGAGCATTCCTCTGAAACTGGTCAGGTACAGAGACTGGACTGAAAATGAGAGCCAAAAACTTTGAAAGTCCTTCAGGAAGCCTGGAGAACTATTCCTCGAGACTACATAAAAAAAAATACAAGTCTGGCTCTTTGGAAGCAAAATATGGAGAAATGAGGGGTGGCTCAAGACTTTAGCACAGTCCTGTATATGAAGAGGACTTTTGTCATTTTGTGACATCATCCACCACCATGACTATGACCACTACTTTGCCTGTCAGTCTTAGAGCAGCAGGGATGGCCCAGCTCCAGATAACACATCCCCCTGTGGTTGAATCCTCCATGAGTCAGGTCATGTGGTAATTATTTACCATTAATTATGCGACATTTAGATTGGTAAGAAGTACAGATGCATATATTTAACATTTGTGTTGCTAAATCTGCCATGCAGCTGACATTTCCTTCAAATGAATGACGCGAATCAGCAGTTTGGTAACAACACAGGAGGCTCCCCACTCAGGATGTGCAATGCCGAAAAGCCTGCCTGCAACGATAAGGAAACTAGATAACGAACATTCTGCTACTTTTCTCACAACCGCGAAAGTTACCATTTCAGAATCTTCAGACCCATGCCGTGCGGCGAGCGTTTATCGAAGCGCGACACACGTTAAGATCAACGCTGAATAATTATCAGTGCTAATAACGAATATGTGATTGTGAATCTGAATTTGCCCACTCTTAAGCGTATCTCTTCCCTAAACCCAGAGTTTACAATGAAAGTGACTTCTGTAACGCACAATATGACGTCGCCACCTTGGTAGGTAAGCCCCTTCCGCAGGACCTCAGTATAGCACGTGTGATTAGTTATCTTGCTTAATGAGCAAGACAGCAAAAGTTACTATGGCGACCACAACGGGCAGATTGCCAATTTGAGCATAGCTGGAGGATTTCTCCTTCGCTGCTGTGAAGAGCTTCTCCTTATGATTAGAAGTGCTGTTCTGTTCCACCAAAATGAGGCAGAGTATTTTTAATATTAGGTACTGAGAAGCCAATGACTGGTTCACCGTTGACATTCAGACTGGCTGGATTATTTAAAAAAAAAAAAAAAAAAACATTTTTAGCTGTAGAAGCATGCTATGACAAAATAAGATAATGCTATATTATACAGACATTAGAAGACTGCTTGGTGTCTGTCAAGGAACATATTAACACAATAGAATTTGCTGTTAATTCCATCATAGGCGTGGCCTCTGTCATATACCTATCACACCACCTGCCCCCCTCCACTAGAGGGCACCTCACCTGCGTGCAGTTACCACCATCTTCACCCGTAGTTTTGTACCTCTCAGTTCCTCCCTCGTTTGATGACTTAACCTTCTGTCTCCTTCATAGTCTGTCTGAATCCATGATTGTGGTCGTCTGCTCTGTCTGCCTCTCTGGATTCCCAGTTCCTGGTTTTCCCAGTCTGTCTGTGTTCTGCTCCCTCCTGGATTGCCTTCTACCTGCCTTGTACCTCCCAAGAGGCCTACAATAATTCCTCAGAACCCACCTTCTCAGTCTGTCATCTCTGCACTCAGATCCAATCTCTGACCTCCAGTGCCACAATACCTTTGTCTCCGAAAATGTACTGTAAGTCATAAAAACATTAAGGTACCCTTTAAAAGCTCTTGCTGATGCTAGTCCCACTGCAGCACCCCACCTACACCTATGATATACTGCCCTGGGTTTTCACTCTCTAGAATTTTCAGCAAGACAGGAACATTCCCAAAAAAAAATAACATTGCATCATTGCATTGTAGGAGATGGGCATGTTGCACTGCAAAGCGACAATACAGCAGACACTTGCTTGGAGGCAGTCATCTTCCAGCTTGGCTATTTATAAATTATCTTAAACTGGAATAGCATATGCTCTCCATTTCCAATGTCGCAGATTTTTAAATTTGTAAGCTGAAAAAATGTTTTTGAATTTGGGATTAAATTTAAAACTAATCAACACTGGAATAGCATGTGCTCTCCATTTCCAATGTCGCAGATTTTTAAATTTGTAAGCTGAAAAAAATGTTGTAGAATTTGGGATTTAATATGAAACTAAACAACAGTAATATTTAAAATATATATTTTAAATCAGCCAATCACATTTTATTAACTTAATCTAGGCCTGTAACATCTCTTAAACTGTCTATTTTGGCAGTTCCATCTTACCGTTGGGTAGTTAGGAAGAGAGCACCAAAAGCCTTGTTTGACACCCTACACAGCCCACTAACAGCGTAGCTTAGAAATATGTTGCAGGCTCATGCTGAATGAATAACGGGACTCGCAGGTGCACTTTAATTGCGTGGGTGGCAGTACTACACCCCTAAAGCAATTCGAAAGCTCTGAGATGCTGGCTGATAGAGTCAGCCATTCATACGACTCAAGCTGCGTCACCCGTCTGCAAAACACGGACACAAGTTTATCTGCCTGCATACTAGACGCTGCCCGACGGCCTGCTGCCTCTGACCTGCACGTAGCGTGTCCACTCCAGTACCATTGGTCCTTTCCATTATCTACCCACCGCGCAGGAACAAACTGTTATACAGATGGCTTCCCTTTAAGGCATCTATTAGATTCTTTGCCCACGAAATGTACTTTCATATGGCACATCACCACATTAAGCAAATAAAACAGAAATAATTTGCTGATTCATAACGGTGTCAAGGTAAAGAATGGAGAATGGACTAGAAGCCTCCCAGATAAAATGGTCCTGGTCTAAGGTCCATCGTTTCTCGGTCCAAATATAACAGTAAGCAAGCCTCTGCCTGGGGATTCATGGGTTACATTAACCTTTTACTTATTTCCAGTAATCCACAATGATATGTTCCTTTATTTGCATTTAAAAAAAAAAGACGTTTGAGTTTTTGACAAATTTTTTTCCTGATTAACCTTTTATGGATTTCGATTCTCACATTAACATGCAAGGATATCACTCCTGAACAAATGGAAATGAATTGCTATGATTTGTAAATCAATATTTTATGGGACCCTATTTCCTCCCCCAATCATATCTAAATAAAAAAAGATGCCAAAAGGAGGCCATCTAAAAAATTAATGAGCGACCCTGTTGAACAGACATATCGAAGGTGTTTTCAGCCATCAGCTCCCATCCATATCGTGCAATACGCCTACTGCTTCAGGATGCGGAAAAGGGCTTCCATGTATCCTACTCTTTTCCACAAAATATACCTCTACATTATTGAAGACAGATTAATATCCGGGTGAAATCGAGGCAGGTACAGAAAATTATCACTTTCTGACAGTGTTGAGACATCGCATTCCAACTTTCTTGCAGCAATATATTATTTTTTAATGTATATTTTCCAGGGTAACAGTTCAAATCCCTTGAGAGGACTTTGCTCTGGTATCCTGAGCATGGACTTAACTTAAATTATTCTAATAAAATATCCGGCCCTACTTTTGGACAAAAGTATTACTAATAAAACGATGAATTTAGAATGACCAGACTGGTTTGAGGTGACAGGAAGTCTACAGCAACTCAAATAGCAACTCTTTACAACAGCAGAGAGCAGAAAAGCATCTGTCAATGCCCAGCATGTCAATTCTTGAGCTGGATGGGCTACAACGGCAGAAGGCTGCATTAGGTTCTACTCCTGTCAGCTAAAGACATGAAACCGAGGCTATGTGAAAGTGGGCACAAGCTCCCCAGAAATGGACAGCTGAAAATAAAATGTCACCTGGTGTGATGAATCTGGATGGCAGGATCAGAACTTGGTGTAAACGACCTGAATCCATGGACTCAACCTGCCGTGTGTCAACATTTCGAAGTAATGGTGGTATAATGACTTGGGGAATGTTTTCTTGGCAGACATTAGGTACCGGAGTATCAACTGAATACTGATTAAATGTCACAGCAAGAGTATTGCTGCAGATCGTGGGTATTTCTTCATGACCACACTTTCCCCATCTTTTAATGACTTCTTCCAACAGGATAATGCCCCATAACCACAAAGCGCAAAGTCATCTCAAACTGGTTCCATGAATATGACAACTGGCTCAGTGTACTTCAATGACATCCAGATGTCACTGGATCTCAGTCCAACAGGACACCTTTGGGATGCGGTGGACTGCGAGATTTGACGCACGAATGTGCAGCTATCAAAATATGCAGCAATTACCCGATGTAGGCAGGTCAATTTGGAGCAGAATCAAGGACAGATGGGGGATGTTTGTGGCTGGAGGAAAGACGCTGTGCAGGGTTGATTTTTCCCGGTCTTTAGGGCTCGAACTCTCAGCCTAGGAATTTGAAAGACTCCAGTGGAGCAGGCGGGACGTGTTTTTCTTTGAACCCAGAATTAGCTTCAGATTTTTTTTATTGCATACCATGATACTGACTAACTTACTTCTACCTGGTAACCAATGGTGTCTAGGATAGCCTCCAAGCTCATTATCACCCTCTCCAGGTTATTGAGAATGGAAGGATGGGTAGGAAACATCTGAAAACCCATGTGTCTGTATATATATTGAGCACCTGAGCATTGGTAATGTTAGAATCTTTTCCAAAAATATGAGCTCTGAAATATATTTAGATTCTTCCTTTAGGTTACAGTAAATGTGAGAATCTTAGCTTCAGAAATCACCATTTCTCACATTCAGGTTTTGATGAAAGTAGAAGATGGTAGTGAATACATCGTCTTATGACATCACCAGGGAACGATACGTAAAGTTTCCGGATACTTCTGCAAGTGCTCGCGTACAGTATATGACCAGTAAACTGGGATAATAGGAGCTTTGTTGGTGGAATCAAAGGTTGCCACTGCGTCCATCATAGCGTTTCGTAATTCAGCCAAACGCCATCGGGATGAATCAACGGATGGCACATTTACCAAGATTTAAATTGCAATGAACCCTGAATGCCTTTGATTAGGCAGGATTGATGAAAGGACGCTGTGAGTGATAAAAGGACTGTCAACGTGGGACTGATGATGATGCCTTTTCCTGTGTGTCAAATCTTGCTCATCTCCTGCACTTGTTTCTTTACCACACCTTTGGTAAGGCTCGCTAAAATGATACAGGGATGAATTCCAGAGCAATTTGCCTGAAACAATCCCAGTTTTTCTATGTTTCTCCTTTAAAAATATGATTTTCGAGAAAAGGCACGTGCCCCCCTAACTCCTCCCATTCTCCAGGACATCACCTGAGCTCTCAGACTCTCTGGATGTGCCCTGATGCACATTTCTGAAATTCTGCCAGTACCCATCTGTGTCCTTTCATTTGCATGAAACAAGGTACATTCTATCCAGTGAATTTTACTGGAAATCAGAGCATTGTTTACTTATATCTCTCTGCCCAAGAATAGAGAAGTCATACTGCAAAATAACTGTAATTTTTCTAGTAAAATTAAAACACATATTGAGATGAACAGACGTGTCAGCCTCTGTAAATGGTATTGAAGTAAAAGAACAATTAAGCAAATTACGTTGCTTAATTACACCTTCGGTTATTTCTGCTCGCATAACAAGCTCATGTACCAATTCTTAGAAATGCAGTATAAACGAACTAAATTGGATGTCTACTTTTTAAGTGTGACAATCCAAAAATCAGCAATAATGCAACACATACACTATGTCAATGTGCAAACCTTAGGGAATTTATGCAGGTCTCCACATAATCATATTTACAGAATAAATACACACACACACGTTTACTGTCATTGCATGTGTATTCAAGAGAGCCTTAAGCCACTGGCTTACAGAGCTACACAGGTGTAAAGGAGGCCATATGTCAGAAATTACTTTGATCAAAGTGCCAGCAATGCATAATTATTCTTGCAATTCACATCGCTGTATGAAGTACATTTTGACAACAGCTCAACCAGGCATTTGTCATTGCAAGAATCCTATTTGCAACCAAGACGGTGCTGTGTGTACAAGTAGTAGTTCTCAGATGTACGCAGCGATATCAAGAAAGATGGCCTGGCCTTACAAGCCTCGCACATACGCACGCAGTATTTCAAATACCTGTCTTACAGCACAGTGTCAAACAGCACTTTTCTGTACTTGGGAACGGGAACGATAAAGGACTGAACGGGCATAGGACCTTCGGAGGCCCAGCTGAACACTTGGGACTCAACATTAAACAGACTGGCTGAATGTCAGAATGCAGACAGGAAGAGACTCCTGGCAGGGGGTAAATTTTCCTCAGTGTATCCTCCCACGCCGGCTAGTATTTCCCAAACCCATTGAATATTTTTGACAACTCCTTTGACAGTTGTTGTTCTGTTTTACGTTCACGCAAGTTGGACACTGTAATTCGTGTAATTGTGGCTTGTGCATTTAAACAGCAAAAGTACTGAAAGGAATTGTCGACTGTCATATTACATGTCACCAGTGTCTATATAAATCATTCACGGTTTGGTCAAAGGGCAAAATAATCATATGCATGAATATTATTAAAATTGCATCTAAGAAGTTTGACGGACAACACAGATGCCTCCTACAAAAGAACAGAATAACACGAACTCGTAATTTTCCGGGGTTAATTGTGAATAATAGTAATAGATTGTATTACTTCTTTATGAAATACTCACCAGCCAAGTTACAATGTAAATATTTTGTACTTGGGAATTTCATTGATTTGCCAAAGCATGCAATTCCCATTACATATTCCACTGATGAGTGATGTGGAAAATAGAATGTATTAGGAATGGTTACTGGTTCATTTCATGCTCCGAAGACTGTAATCTGAGTGATTTAAACAGCAAAAATTCAGTGCATTTCTAACATCTATACATGTGGGTATTAGTTCCATGACTCCCGGTATCAGGGCCGGGTATTTTAGTGACACTTAAATGGATTTGTGCACCCAAATTCATAAAATATACATTAATTGCCATACTCACCTATAACCTGGTTTTGCCCATATGAAAGCACAGAGTGAGAATGACAGAGAGATCACATGACTGTTCTAAATATTAGCATCCTCCTCAGAGTGTGGTACCTGCATAATTCATCACTCAAACCTATGTGGGAATATTCACACCCAATCATGCTGAATAAACAAAAGGCGTTCACCAATTAAACCTCTTATGGTATAGGCTCAGCAGATACCTCCTGCATGCTGCCGTTCAACACAATGCAGAAGATATCAAAGATAAATGTCTTTTGATTTGCATACCTTTGTTGAAGCTACGGAAATACATTTTCAGACTGATGGTAAAAAATTCTGAGCTGTGAGGAGTCACACCAGCCTTCCCAGAGAGCGTGATGGTGGAGCACGCTTTAAAGTCTTGTTTAATGTAGACAGCGTGCGTGAAATTGCCATCCCTGACTGATTAGAGAGTGTCTTTTGGTAGAAAATGATGTTGGCCGCTGGAGACTAAGAGTCATCAGTGTGTTTTCTTCCAGAGGCTGCAGTATGTTACATCACTTAACAGCACTGCTAACTTATAGTATGATAAGTATGTTATACTAACGATTCTGCCATCTTCTCAAAGTGTGTGGCAGACACAACTAAGAGCACACGTAGGCAATCTGAAAGGTCTGTTTCAGTGAACTGAAAGGATCTGATTACCATCATCCGCAGCCAAAAACCACCTCTCACTGCTTGACAAATAGCACTAATGTCTCTAATAAGCCCAAAGCCTGTCCATAAAGACTCAGTCATCAGTGACGCCCTACCCTCCACGCTATAATGAACAAAGACGTGCAGTCCCCATTATTTACATGAACTACCTTGAATATGCACCTTGTAAATCATCCGTGCGTGGAGAGAGTCGAGTTGTCATTTAAGCACGCGCTCATGCATTCGGACCGATATTTTCTGCTCCTTCTTCTTCAGTCATCCCTCCGATGTGACCGTCAGGGAGATTTTTTCTAGGCAATAACTGAATTGATCAGTGGACAGTAGAAGATTTCTCCAAACCCGTCTTCATTGTTAGACATCAGTTTATACAAAACAGAGGGGATTTTGTATAAATCAACTATACGTGTGGCTAACTATGGTTTCTTTGCGTGTAGATGTGTATGCCTAAATATATCTTCGCATGAAAATCCATGCATCTTTTACATAAAGTGAACGTTACAATGCACAGCTGACACACTTCTGCTCTTCTTTTTTGAGAATGTTTAACGCTTGTAACTCAGTTCCTCCATATATTTGTTTCATCGCGGCAGGATGAAAAACAGCCAGGAGGGTAGAGGCCTTCCACTCATTGGTTCCGCTCTCAGCAGAAGAAAAGCCTGTGTAACTGTGGCAACTGCGATTGCTGGCAAGGGGTGGGGCGGTGCAGCCTGTGAATCGTTGCACGGGTGCAGAATACTAATGGCAGAGGACCCTTCAAGCCTTTAAGAGACCTGGATGTGTTATGAAACAGCTGAAACGATGTACACTGGCACATCACTGGAGCCACTGAGAGAAGATACTGGGCTTGTCAGCGCTGTTTTCCTCTCTCATTCTTATCTCTTCATTTAACTCTAAAGAAAGAGACTCCAAAACAGTTTTCTTACAAGCTGGATAATATCTTTTTTTTTTTTTTTTCTAGCTTTGTAGGTGTAGAAATGTAGAACGCGTTGGAATCTTTACATACTGTGAAAAGCACTGCAAAGTAATAAGTTACTGATATGTACTGGAGTTTTATTTAATACTGGCCTAGATCTGTATTCAAATAAAATGTTACGTTTCATGATGTCTTTCCAACGGTGGCAACACATCATACATGTAGCATGACAGAATGTGACATGCGAGCATGGAATATGGGGCAGAAACGGCTAGCAGATTACGCTGAGAAAATGGTGCTTAAGCATCAATTGGTAAATAGACCACTGAGTTCTGTTTGCAATTTTATTTTATACTTTTAAAAAACATCCTAACCTGCAGCAAAACAGCTCAGCTACAGATTTCCGGACACATAAAACATTTCGATTAGCATTTTGAATCAGTCACGTTAACCTGTGGCATTCTCCCGTTGTGCTTGGTAAAAACAAATAAATAAAATAATAAACAGTGACACATTATTTTTTTTTTTTTAATCATTCCATTCAGATCAATAAACAGGACTGGAAACCAAGGATTTCCCAGATATATGAAGATACAGAAACACACGGAAACAAATTCAGATTGCCTGTATGTATATGGGTACGTGTAGCCTAGAAATGATAAACATTGAATTATTCAGATTTTTTAACCATTTAGTACTTCCTAGCCTGTGTCACCCTCTGTGTATTGAAGTACTCAAATAATTGCACTCAGATAAGGAGAGCAGGAACATACCACACTTTGTATCTTAATTTTGTTTTTGATATAACAGTTCAGCTTTGTATAAATGTTTTATTCAATATGTTGTATCAGTGTATACAATGAACACAAACTGTACAATGCAGACTGTTTGCATATATGTATGTTAAGTTAGCAGTACATACCAACAGTTCTGAAGACACAAAGTCGACCACATGCATTTCTATAGTGCCATCCTCTTTCCATGCAACAGATGAGACATCGGACCGGTCCAAAATATAATCCAAACAACATATGACCAGGACCGTTTTTTTTTTGCTATGCTCAATCATAAGGTTAATTTATGTATTAAAAGAACCTTCACAGGTTTAAAGCCCATTACAGAAGACATCAATTTGGGGACACACACGAAAAATAAAAAAAAATAAAAAGAAATAAAAAAACAGAAAACCTAGACTTACAATTAAGCAATAAACATTACAAAAATAAATAACCCTTCGTTTCAGCTGTCAGCTGGTCTGCAGGGCACGTGTAACCCAACATGTAGAGTTCAATGTGTAAAATAATCACTCATTACATGTAGACACTGGGCACCTGCCCAAGGTAAAATTAAAATATTATAATGCTTCATGTAGAGTACTGCATTGTATAATAGCATTAAAGTAGCTTTGTACAGACGCATATTGAATTATACATAATGTGCTTAACTGACTCCTAGCTTAAAGTTCTATTAAGGTCCAAAAATGAAAAATATTTAAATTAATCCCTTAATATATTTGCAAATTTAGTTTTAATCCTTCAGTCTAGTGTTATGCAAGATCCTAACTCTTATTTATTCAAACTATTATGGAAACCATTAAAGCAATACATGTTTTGCGTTAATCTGCCGACAGATTCTGATCATTTCCGATAAACTGTGAAAATACATTCGGACGATAACAGAACAGAAGTGGAATGAACGGGTTTACATTTGTACAGTGACAAGCCAATTTAGTTTGGAACCAAACATCGATCTAACAAACGAAACAACACTTTCCCAACCATCCCGAACTTTGGTCCTTTTAGCATCAGCATGCATGTGGTTAGTTCTGTTGTGTAATCTATTGTTTAGCCTATTAAAATGATTGGTAACTAAAACTGGTATAGGTCATTGAGCTTATAGCTTAATGAAAATTCCAAAATGCAGGTTTTCTCATACTTATGGGATATCATCTAGATTGCTTATGTATTGACACAGTGAAAACAAAGAATGAAGATACATATTATGGATTCAGTTGCTGTGTTTATTATTACTGTCATTCGTTTATTTGATGCCAAGGTCGTACACTTTGGTAATTTAAAGTTGAATTTCTGCAAAATGGATTGAAAAAAAGACTAGGGTAGGTAGGGTAGGGTAGTTAGTAAAAATGCTACTTCATTTCAACTGGACATGAAGTGATGATGAGGCACCTTTAACCCAGGAATAGCTGGGAACATGTTTTTGCATGCTGGGTTAGAGGTCTTCGCAAGCATATGACAGGCCAATATGGGTGATATGGACCCATGGATATGCATGCTGTGCTAGGAATATCCTCTCACACACATAATCATTTCCGGATCATAAACACAAAAGAAAAGAAAAATCACATTTCTCCTTTGTCTCATACAGTGTGAATAGAACTGTAACCCAGCGCCTGCATTGATGCTGCAAGAAGGAAACACAGAGCCTAACTGCCCATAACGTGTAGCTGGACGGAAAGGGTGAGCGGCCGGAAAAAGTATCCATCCATCCATCCATCCATCCATCCATCCATCCATCCATCCATCTTCTGACCTTCTCAGGGTAGTGGGAACACCTCCTTATATTCCTCTGTCTTGCCACTTTGAAGGAGGCTTTCCGCAACGGCTGCTGTTCAAGTGAAATGTCAGCTCTGCCCCAACCCACAGTTCACAGGAACTATTGTGAGAGGCACGCACCCCTCGAGAAGACCCACAAGGCCTATATGTATTCCTAGAGCCACGCTCTAAAGTAAAACTAAAGGAAAATAGAAATCCGGTTCCTATTTACCAGGCGACGCAAACATCACCAGGGGTGTGAGGTGTGTTCCTTGCATGTGAAGAACTGCTCTTTCGCTGATCGCTCGATTCTCAATCACGGCTCCGCTGGCGTCGCTGGCTTTGAGGGCTTTGCCGGACCTCAGTGTTTGCATGTTTAGTAACCTTGAAATGAAGTTTCACACTGAGGCTGAGACACTGCTTCTGTCCCCATTGTGTTTGCAGCCTACGAGACGTACCCATCCCAGAGTATTTGGATCACGTCCTGAAAGCTCCTCTAGAACTAAGTGATCTGAGGCATATTATTTCTAATGTAACATCCGTGATTGCACACGTGTATGCATGCGTGCATCTGTGTTTTAGAAAATCGCACATAGCCCCTGCAAAATTCTTAAAGTATTCGACATAGAGAAAGACTGATAGAAGAGAGATAGAAAGAGAAAGAGAAGGAAACATATTTGTAAAAAATAGATGATAGTCCATTTTAAGTAATTCTGTACAGCATCTATCCAGAACACAGCTGGTGTACTGTGGTATAGAAAATAAATCTGAATTACATGGAATCTGCTGCAACAGGGCTCGAAAGGGCAATCATGGGTAACCATCAGCAGGCAAGGTACAGCATGAGGCTGCGAATTCTATAGTTTTCATGGATTGTCACAGTTACAGAAAAGATTAAAAAGGCATTCCATATCTGGTAGGGTAATCCACGGCGGAGTGTAGCTGACCGTCTAGTCCTCTCCTCCTGCGCCCTGGCCAAACTTCTAGATGGATCCACTAGTGACGAGACTATGGAGGAAGGCCCTGATCCACAGACGAGCATATCTGAGCCTGGCAGGCAGAGACCGCCGGTCCCACAGACCTGCTATGTTGTCTTGGCTTGTTTGCTGACTGGTTTCCCGCCATTCATTACCACTGGCTCACTTGTGCTTTTACTGCGTCGAAGCCCAGCCTTTGCGACGGTCTCCCCAACGTCATGCAAAGATGGCTCCCTGTACATGGCAACTGCAGAGAGAGGACAGAGCGAACAGGTTAGGCCACCGAGCAGAACGCAACACCATCCTGTTATAAGTGAAGGCAAGCAGACATCTTTTTTGGTCTTATCGTAAAATTTCTTTTGAAATATACTTTCCCACATTCTTAATCCATATAAATAAGTACATAGTATTTTATTAACAAGCTATCTATTAAATTCTATTATATATGTCTATCAAACTGCTTTATAAACAATATTGCAAGATATTATGAAATATATAAAATAAGTTGCATAAAATCGGTATCTTAAATGGTTAAAAATATGGTTCACTAATAGGTTAGATGCTATACAAAATCAATTTGCCTTTGTCAAAATATTCTATAAAGCTTTTTCATGTATAATCTGAAATATTGATACAATTTATGTGAGTAGGCTGACACTGTTTTGAAAGATTGCTCAAGGGGATCAGCATATATGGTGTATAGGTGTCTCATGGATTTAAAAGGACTTTTGTGAAGTTTAGGTCTAAATGCAGATAAATAAACTAGGAGCAAGAACAAATTCAAGAAAGACTAAGGTATCTGCTAATAGTTTGTTTTTTTTTTTTTTTCTGTGGGCTTTGGAAATTAGCTGATATTTTTATATGCAGAAGCATCAAACCCTTGGTGAGTACCGGTATCTTCTGAGAAAAAAGTGAACAAATGCCAGTGTAAATATTTTCTTAACCGATTATTATTAGAAACAGCTTCCCTTCAGCACTGCATGAGCTCAGGTGTACGGACTCGAGAAGAAACAGGAAGTACTTCACCTTCTAATGGCTTAGGCAGGAAGTGAGCAGCTGGTTTGGTTTTCTTCACACGATTTCCCTTCATTGCTTGACCCTCCTTATTAAGACCTAGGAACCAAGCTCTGCCAGACTCCTGTTGTCTGTACAACATGGAGGAGTAAATCACATAGTAGTTTTCAAATACCGACTCTTTGAACTTGCATTCTGCTGTAAAGAGTTCCTGCAAAACAAAGAAAAAAAAATCCACGCCAATTTTAAACATCTTATAATCGCTGCACTTGAATTTTGATGATGACTGACACTTTTTGTCACATAAGTCAATTTCAAATAGACCTAAGTATAACACCCATTTTATGACTTAGTCAAGATACCAAAATTAGGATTTCTTGCTTAGCTCTTTTCCACAGACCTACAAGTACAGATACAAACATTGCGGACGCTGAAGGTAAAGGATAGCACTGCTATAGAAGGTTACAGATAACACTGAAGCTGAAGCTTAGAAAAGCACTAAAACTGAAAGCTGTAGAGAGTTGTAGTGCTGAAGGTTAAAGACAGCAATGACAAGGAAGATCACAAATTGAAACTGAAGGCTAAGGACAGCGTTGATAATGAAGATTAGAAATCACACTGAAACTGTAGGTTAAGGACAGAATTGACAATGAAGATCAAAAATTGCTGAAACTGAAGGTTAAGTACATTACTGATAACGAAAATTACAAATTGCACTGAAACTAAAGGTTAAATACAGCACCGACAATGAAGATCATAAATCACAATGAAACTGAAGATTAAGAACAGCACTGACAACGAAGATCATAAATCACAATGAAACTGAAGATTAAGAACAGCACCGACAATGAAGATCATAAATCACACTGAAACTGAAGGCTAAGGACAGCACTGACAATGAAGATCATTAATCACACTGAAACTGAAGGCTAAGGA
>JAACJT020000030.1:12028016-12041395 GCA_009936485.2 Gymnarchus niloticus | reverse complement strand
AATCACACTGAAACTGAAGGCTAAGGACAGCACTGACAATGAAGATCATTAATCACACTGAAACTGAAGGCTAAGGACAGCATTGACAACAAAGATTACAAATTGCTCTGAAACTAGAGGTTAAGGACAGCATTGACAACAAATATCACAATTCAAGCCAAAACTGAAGGTTAAGGCCAGCATTAACAATGAAGATCACAAATCACTTTGAAACTTAAGGCTAGTAACGGCACTGACAACAAATATCACAAATCAAGCTGAAACTAAAGGTTAAATACAGCACTGACAACGAAGATCATTAATCACACTGAAACTGAAGGTTAAGAACAGTATTGATAAGAATGATTACAAAGCACACTGAAACTGGAGGTGGCTCAGTCAATCTTGTACTGCTAGGGTTGGGGGTTTCAATCCTGCCTCCAGCTCTGTATGAGTGGAGTTTGCATGTTCTCCCCATACTTTGTGGGTACCCTCCAAGTACTCCAGTTTCCTCCCACAGTCCAAAGACATGTATTTGTAGACTGATTGGCATGGCTAAATTGTCCACAGTGTGTGTCCCTGACAGTCCCGTGTGATGAGTTGGCACCCCATTCAGGGTGTCCCCTGTCTTGTGCCCCATGGCTGCCTGGGATAGGCTCCAGGCCACCCATGACCCTGAATAGGATTAAGTGGTTTGGAAAATGGATGGTATGGATCACAAATCAAATTTAAGGTTAAGGATAGCACTGACACTAAATGTTAAAGAATGAAACCAAAAGTTACAAATATACTCTACCACTGTCATTGAACCTCAGCCTGAACTATGGGAATCTAGAAAGTGCCCAAAGTCAAGATGAAATCAATACAAAACAGAAGTAACTGTCAGGTTCTGAAATCTGCATCCTGACTTGTCAATTTACTGCCACCCTGAAATCATTTTTGCATGCAGCAGTACAAATCAAACTCTACAACTGACGTTAGAACAAGCTGATTTTAGAATGATTGTGACTACCCCACGAGGTGACCAGTTTACATGAGCCTTTGATAAAAACAGCATGAACGTAGCTGTTTCCCATGCTCCCAAAGCAACATGAAAATTTTAAAATATTGAACATTTTCTTTTTGAAACAAAATTTGCCCAGTCACTTCAGGTAGGCCTAGATGTGGAAAATAAATGACGTGCACATTTACATATGAATGTCAGAGCTGCTGGATGATATGGACAGGTTACCTTACCAATAGTTGGCAATTGTAGGTCTAAATGTCATTGAAAATGATACAGGCAAAAAAAAAATAGCATACACTAGAAATACCACAGAAAATATCTTTGGTTTGAAATTTTCATTTTCTGCTCTATTATTATTATGACAGTTTACGCATTGCAGATTACAAGAGTAGCAGCCCAATAAAGTGGTTTGTCATCATACATTCCACGTTTCAGAAAACTTAAAAGCCCCCCAACATCTTGGGTTAAAGCCAGCAAATTTGCAAATGATCATTAGTCTTAGTTAAATGAGTCTCGCTCGACCCTGACAACCGATAAATGCTTGGCTGATGAAAGAAAAACAGACACCCAAATGATACTTGATATGTGCATTGAGTGCACAGCGGCCAGCTGGATGTGGACATGCTTTAGAAAGTCCTTCAGCACCATTCATTAAGCATTCTGACTCCAAATCACTCCGCAAAAAAGGATCCTGCAATTGAGGTCAAATCCACCAGGTGTCAATCAAACAATTAAGCACAATTAATTATTGCTTTTTAATTGTACTTGAACCACAAATTTTAAATGCAGCACACTTACAGCACCTATTAAGTAATGTTAAGCATGGGACTATGTTCAGTGTCAGTATTCATTTTCGATATCCTAGTCTGCACCATTCAAAATAGAGCAGAAGACCTCCTTAAACCTCCATGTAATGACTTCCTAATCACTACCATGTGGAGGACAGTGAAAAATGCCAGAACCCGAGCCCCTACACAACTGGCCGTACCCCCTGAACTTGTCTCCCTCTGCTTCTGTTAATTGCAATTACTTTATTAACATCTTGCCACAATGGTCACCGGAGTCGCTCTGCATGTTGGGCTCAGTTTAAAGGAATAACTCTTGAGAAGCATAGTTAAAAGCAAATCATTCAAGGTTTTTAAGACTGTATCATTCTTAATTGATTAAAACTGTGTTTTGGTTCTTTCTCTAGTCTCTAATGATCTAATGCTTGCTGGTTATATTCGACTTAATGGATGCCATTTTCCCGCACATTGATGCAATACAGTAGAGACTGTGCCCAAATGGAACCAATCTATTTTCTAAATGTATTAAGCCAATAGAATGTTTTGCCTTCATTGCTGCCTGAATGACCTCAGATAGGTAATTGTTTGGAGATCTATGTTGTCAGGTGAGGGATCTTGCCGGTTGGCTAGCGAGAGTAATTAGATCATTTTGTTCAAGACTTTATTGGAAATCTGCCAGTATGTTCACATTTCCCTTCATTTCAGCATGTTACAGCTCCTTTAAAGCACCACAAAGAACATTTTTTATTAAATCTGTTTATCAGAGCAATTGATATGAAGACTAGGTTTGGACTGGAAATACTGTAAGAATGTCAATGAAATTGTGGGAATTTGGACTGGAGAAACTGTACGGGTGTCAATGAGATGCTGGGGATTTGGTCTGGAGAAACCATATTGATGCCTATAAAATAGTGGGGATATGGACTGGAGAAACTGTGTCAATGACAGGGTGCGGATTTGGACTAGAGAAGTTGTACTGATGTCAATTAAATGGTGGGAATTGGACTGGAGAAACTGTACTGGTGTCAATGAAATGGTGGGGAATTGGACTGGAGAAACCATGTCAATGAGATGGTGGGAATTTGGACTGAAAAAACTGTACTGGTGTCAATGAAATGGTGGGGATTTGGACTGGAGAAACTGTATGGGTGTCAATGAAATGCTAGGGATTTGGTCTGGAGAAACCATATTGATGCCCATAAAATAGTGGGGATATGGACTGGAGAAGTTGTACTGATGTCAATGAAATGGTGGTGATTTGGACTGGAGAATGCATAATGATGTCAGGCAACAGGGGTAAATTATACTATGAATTTTAGACTTTTTTGTTTATACTAAAAAAACTCAAAAATATGAATAAAATAATCTGCAGTGGGACAACAAAACAATTCTGAAATGTGCTACCTCTCACAACAGACATTTACAGTATACAAGCTATTGCAGTACATATTTCATAGTAGTCAGCTTCCAGTATAAATTTAACAGCATCCATGGAGAGATACAAGACATGGACTGGAATCGTGATGGAAGGACGAGTCTCAAAGTGAGAAACTGTGGAGGTGGTGGCAGGACGACAATCCTGCAGCTGTGGAGAAGAGCCAGAGAGAAAGCCCTCATCGCGACTTTGTCCTTCGTCTCCCACTCATTAGCGACAAGCACAAGACGGGCTCTGCTTGCTCATATAAATAATTATACATGTCTGCACCTATCATTCAGTAATGACAATATTCCTTAAACTCATCCTTTTATCAGGTGAACCCAGGGCAAATGCATGCACCTATATTGCTTTTGCGATGGTTGCTATAGTAACATAAGAGCGCCTCTGGGGTTGGCAATTATGCATTTTGTGAGCTGTATGAAGACAAATGTTTCACTTGTCTTGCCACGAAACCTCTTTGAACAACTGACAAGCGGCATTTTCTGACGGACCAAAGAAAAATTGATGTAATAAAACAGCACGTCTGAAAAAAATATATATTTACATAATTTAAAACGCTAATTAATTTGAATTTCACATGTTTAGTTATTCAACCACTATTTCTGAAGAAGCATTACTGATAATATTATTTTCAAACTTGCATATGCTAAATAAATTATAAGGACATTTTAGAAGAAAAATTGCCACTTATGGACATTTCTGAGTTTTTGGTCGCTACGTGTGTACCTCACACAATGGGAATTAAATTCAAGTCTTTCTTTTCAACCACGGCACTATTTTGCCATAACCGCAAAAATACTGGATGGGGGGGGGGGCTTGTGTAGGACATAGTGGTGCTCCACCTCTTAGACGCTGTGAAGAATTCTGTTTTGATGTTTGATGTGTTTTTGTTGCTTTCCCTTACCGAATTACACATAATGACAGGATGAGGACTTCAGCCAAACTGTTATGCAGACTGGAGACTGAATTTTTAGCAATGAAAGAGAAATTTTAAGATCACAGCTATCTGACTAGAAGACCTGGATACCAACATCATTTAAGGCATTAATCAAGGACAACTAAAACAGCAAGTGAGAAAATTCTCTTATCTGAGCAGCAGTCACAGACATTTTGGTTCATGAGCGATGCCCCCAATGGAATCTATTCATGCTTAGGATTAAAGAAACTATGGAAAGCCTTCAATTTGCTCATGACTAACTGGAAAAACAGAATAAGCCCATTAGCCACTGCAGTCCCGGAATTGCACCACTCGAAAGGCAGTTTGCTCAGTTTGGGTTACAGCCCAAGGACAGGTGTGAATGGTTCAAAATACATGGACTCGAATCACTGATACAAGGGAAAAAAACGCATCAATAGCCATAAAGCTTACTAGCTAAATGAACTGCTGTTCAAATTTAACAGATGCATGGAATGGTGAGGGTGCTCTGAAGGAGAATTTTGAGAACCAAAGCTGTGTTCTTCTAGCCATTCAACCAGATATCAGTAAAGTTTTGAAGACCGATTGAAGAAATGACTGTTGTTGATTTGTACATTTTCAATCGTGCTTTTTCTGAGCAAATAAACACTTAATGCTGTCGTAGGTTACCAGGTCCAGATAGACAGAAAGGCTCAGCGGCGGGGACCCAACAGGAAATGGGCTCTTTAATATACTGGGAGAGGAACTAAGGGAACACCAGGCTCGGCCCTGAGCAAGACACAAACCAAACCTACACAGTTAGGCTAGGGACTGACTGGAACACCGGACGAGAACCAAGGCGGGAAATCCACATGAAATCAACAAATACTCAACAAGGAACAAGACAAAGACACTGACTTATACGGGGAAAGCACACAACTGACATGCATGAGGGCAATCAGGGCATGATAACTGGCACTTGGGAAACACAATAGGGAAACATGATGGGAAAACATGAAACCCTGGTCAGTACTCTGAGGACAGGGATAGCTAAAACCAGGCTCCTGCTATTACAACTGCCTTTAAACATTTTCTTTGACTGCCTAAGGTACACACACACACACACACACACACACACACAAACACACACACACACACTTGTTTTTATTAATTTGGTGCAGCACACACACTGTATCTAGAAGATGGTTGATATTATCAACAATACCTCTTTGGACATTTGTATAAATCAGAATCAACCACTGATAAGGTGAGATGTAAATCACTTCTCTCCTCTCTAGACTTCCATCCATCTTGTAATTGCTTATCCTGATTTGCAGTCATTTTAAAATTCTGCCAAAGCGCGTGGAACTGTTAATGGATAAACTGATTCATTGTGATTAGACTGGGTTCATGAAGGGGCACTCAGCGGCTCATAATGTGTACTGATTCAATATTTTTTTGAGACTGGTAATTCTCACCCATGTCCACGTGTTGTTCTCATTAGATAATCAGCAATCCTTCAATAACGTCGAATGCCACTCTTTATAGACAGTGCTGAGTAGGTTTGGTTTTGTTCCTAAATGCATCAGTTTGATCAACACTTTAATATAAAGCTTGTATGCCATCTGAGCTTACTGGAAATCAGAAGTGAAATCCAAATTCATTAGAGCGTGGAATAAATCAGTATTGCCCTCTCTCACCACGTTTATTCAGGCCGAGTCTTGAACCTCTAGCCCAGGCTGTCAAACAGTATTTTGATAAAGCCAATAAAAATACATGGTACTGTGCACCACATTTCCCTATTCGCAGATCATAAACTTTTACATCTATTCAGTGTTGAGTGTACTGTTGGGAATGTCTTGCAGCTATTTAACTCGTTTAAATTATTATCTGGATATGGAATTAACTGCACGGAATCAAACATCAAGACGATGAAAAAACAGGGCTAGGTCAATACGGCTACCAGCATCAATTCTGATTAGTAGCTCATTTACGTATTTAGGAAATAGAATTCGTCTGTTGTTATCAATGACAACAAAGGAAAACTCGAACAATTTAATGCCGGAGATCAGGTTTAACTTCAATCTGTGGAGCTCTTTATAGCCTCCCTCCAGGGTAGAATCTCTGCGGTGAAAATGAATGTTCTTCCTCAACTTAATTTCCTCTTTTTTATGCTTTCTTCCCCACCTCCCGAACTCAATTGCCAAACATCCGTATTTATGTGAAGCAGGAAACGAGCCAGAATACAAAAGACTGCACTGCAACAAAAAGCCGAATCAAGAGGCCTTTCCTTGGCAAACGTAAATCTGTTACCTACTTCTAGTTGAGGGCTCTGGTTACTTGGGTGAATGCTAAATCCAGAACTTCTTGGCGCTTCATTGAGGATGCCTTGGTCAAAGCCCATAGCAGTCAAGTCCTAACCAATAGTAGTGTTGATCAAAAGAACATTTTTAGATTCGAACATATTATCACCACCACCTTGAAGGGCTGAGAGTACTTCTAAAAAGCGACGGAAGGACATTTTAAGTAAAACCATTCCACACCACTGCAGCACTACTTTAACCTATGGACAGGCATTTACATATCCCTCCTGGACAGAAAAATGATATATTTATATTTTTTGACATGACTGCTGACTCTGCCTTATGCCCATTTTCTGATATAAAGGAAACATTCACTCTCCTGTACGGATTACACTTCCTTAATCTCAGACTCAAGATCATCTAGGAGGACCTAAAGGGTACCTTGGTGCACGCCGCTTCTTTCGCGTGCAGTGATTTAGGCATTTAAGTCTCAGATTTTAAACTGTGGTACTGTAACACGCATCCATAAGACAATGCTGATTACAGCCTACTCCGCATTAGCCTAACATCCAAATGGGATAGGGAATCGACCTGGCTTGGGTAAATGGCCCAATTTCAATACTACCTCAAGGAATCTGGCTCATTGACTATTTAACTGTGAAAGCCTACATGGGGTACATTCTACACCAAATTCGATATATGAAATGGGTAAAGTTAACACGCCTTCCCGCACCATCTATAAGATTCCCTGACACATGTCTAGGGAATGGCTAGAATTCTTTTATGATACTGCATATTCTCACTTGAACAAGTGTTAGCCTAGGCAAACTGGCTACAGTTATGACATGGACAGGAATTACACTGCTTCATAAGGACCCGGTACTGGCCGATTAAAACAGATTCGTAAAGTAACAGACCTTTTGTAAAATAATTTCCCAGCCGATACCATTTTTCATCATCATCATCATCATCATCATCATCATCAGTATTATAATTTTCTTTTGATTTTTCACACTCATTTGTCGTGAAAACAAATCAATAATTCAAAATCTAATGCCGTATAAAGCCAACAAAAAATGAATCTGGAAGAGAAAATAATTAAAAATAAAAAAAAAAGTACAGGCTAAACAGTTGATTGCACATGCAGCAAACCCCTGATGAAACCGTGATTCTCTCCACTTAATTAACAGTGTACCTCTTCCAATTTTACATCTAACGATCATTGATTGTAACCACTGACAGAAGCATGGCACCCAGGACTCTGTGTTCTCACAGATCAGGGAAGAGGAGACCCAGTTAGGCTCCAATATTTGTTATTCAAAAGTCATTTATCCTACTTTGGGAATAACAGACCAGTTCTGTCCCGGAATGGTTATTATTGTCACCATTTTTATTGTTGACCATAACACTGGCAATAGATTCAGATATTTCAGATGAAGAAAAAAGATTTTTGGGGAAACTGAAAACTACAGCTCTGTAAAAACAGAAGGCTACTTTTGGCAAAAAAAAAAAAAAAAAAGAGCCGATATCATGTCAGGATTAGAGGAAGCGGGAATTTAGACTGTCCTCGCTAAACGTACGTATGGAAACACAAGATGACGATGGTTTCTGAAGATTACCATCTTTATATTTTACGGCTGAGGTTCATTACAAATTATCTAACTCAGCAGTGCATTAGTAGGTATGTGTCAGTTGGAAGCAGGTTACGAGGTATAAAATAAATCTGTTTACATGCTCTAACCTCTTTAAAACCTTTTCCTGGAATACATTTATAGTCAGTGCTTCAGATTTATGATTTCTCCGAGAGAAATTAAAGTAAACAACACCAGTTTGCCTTTTTTTGAGTATCACGCACCCAAGGCCGATAGTAAAGAGTCGGATGTGGTTATTTTGGTTCTGTACTCCTGCAGATTCTTTTTGAAATAAAATAATGACTTTGACTATAGAATGCCAGATGAGACCTGGAGTCTATCCCAGCAACATGCAAACTTCTCATACGTATATAAATATGTAAGTGCACTTTGTTGTGATTATTTTTCTGCCAATTATTTTGTGTGAATGGGATTATTTTTGGTCCTAGACCAATATTTTTGAATGTTTTAAATGATGATGCTTTATCAAAAGTAAGTGCTATACAGCTTACGGATGTCTTTGCTGTCCTTAGAAATGCATAATGACAGGTTTACTTCCAAAAATGTCGAGCATGCTATTCCAATCAACTGAATATATCCCCGCTCTGTACGTTGTGTCACTACAAACAATCCATTAGGATATGGAATTAAAAATGGAATCAAAATCAACAGTCTCTCACAATACTTGTGCATTTTTTTCTGCACAGTTTGAACTTTTTTGAAGTTGTGACATTGACAGTCACCGAAACCATGAATCTACGGATTTTCTGAAATGCTAATCAGGGTGAAAACAAAGGGGAAAGACTCAAAGTCCAGTGAAATCTATAACCACAGATGCATCAAGTTGAAAGAAGGCGAAAGCTCAATGGGGCTTTGAATCTTTATCTGTGACACCAAATCCACGCTATCTTTGGTAAATGTCAAATCTAAATCAGCTGATTCACAATTCGTGTTTTCAAAGTTGCCCAAGTTTCTATGAAAAAATTTAAAAATGAATGAAACCTTAAGAGGTGTCTCTTGTAAGGTTAGTTAATTTTCCTCTATGATTTATCCCCATTCCACGTGTCTTTACCACTACATCAGTAAACATAAACGGGGAAGGTGAAGAAAGAAGCTATTTAAACAACATTTGAAGAAGCTAAAACAATGTCTTTACAATGTCCAGTTTCTCAATAGATGGGATTGCACATGAGAGGCCTGATTGGGTGAGCCTTTAATAGTGTTTAGTCTCCAGTGGAAATTAAGGATTGAGCCCTTTTGGAGATTTGCAGCTGATTGGCTGTGGAACTCAAGGACACCTCATTTCAAAGACATTTGAGGTGCCAATTTGTTGCTAATGCACTGGAACAGTCACATGGTCTCTGTGCTCCAGAGATAGAAAACCTCTAGGATCCAGTTTAGATCCATGACTGGAATGAATCCTGTGCCTACCCACTTCTATGTTTTCAATCTCAATGTGTGCAGGAAAGGATTACAAGAATTCATCACCAATATATGCTTAGAAGTTATGCTTGTAAGGGACCTGCAAAAGCTTGATGGAGTCATTAGATGTACCTTTCTGCAGGATATCATGCAGTCCATAACACATGAACATTTTAATGGTAGTATGAACAGCATGGGCAGTATGATAGGTAACAATAAGCTAATAAGGTACAATTTAAACCCTATGACCCCTGCAACTAAGCAGAGTTGGGAAATTCAGGTCCAGAAAGTACAGCTCCAGAGCAGGGTTTTGTTTCAACCAACCTATTGAGTATAAAGAGTCACTAAGAGTCACAGAGTACTCAACTGGTTGGTTGAAACAAAATCCTGCTCTGGATTTATGCTTTCTGGACCTGAATTTCCCAACTCTGCTCCTAAGTAGAAAAAAAGCACTGGTCCAGCCTTTCTAAAGACCCATGACACACATGTTTTTGAACAGGGAGTGGCATGAAGCAGAACGCTGCCTTGTATGGTAAAGGATTTGATAAATACATCGTGGAGAGCAGAGATGCTCTATACCCAGGTTTGCTGGCGAAGGCCCACAGTAATATGCCAGCTCAGAAAAACAGAGACCTCAAGTAGCTGGCTTCTCCAAGCCAGCTCCACTCTGCGCTTGGCCGTATTTAGTGTGACCAGGCCAGCCGCTGAGGTTTGGGTTGATGTCTAATTTGGGGCTAGATAGGTGTTTAAAGACACGGCCTCCCTGCAATGCAGCTGTCACTTTTAATCGCAGAGAAACCTGCAAATCTTCCTAATAAGCTGACAAACTCTTCTCGAATTAGACTGCAGGCCACAGAGATCACAAATCACAAACTCTGACAAGCAAATGTGGAGAATGTAAGGACTTGGAGTTCAATTATGGAACATCGCAACTGGATGAGAGTAACAAGTTTATTATGGTAATTTATTCCACTTGTCCTCTAATTCATTAATATGAAAAATCAAATTTCTGATTAAGGAAATCTGTATTCGGTGGATATTGGCAAATCAGCATCAGTTGTCAAAACAGAAAACATAATTTGCAAGTCAGCTCACAGCAAACAAGATGATTATAGTGAACGTGAGTAAACTTTTACACATTCCATTAAGTTAAAATGAGGGGTTCTGTTTTAACAAAAATATTAAAACAAATAAAATGGCCTGATTAATAGACACTATACTATCTTTTAAAATTTTGGTCTAGTTCAGACTGCAATTCCTAGCTAATGTCCAGCCATTTTCCAAATCGCTTAGTCTGGTTCCGGGTCGTGGGGGAGCACTGTAGCCTATTGTAGGAAGCCCAACACGGCAATGTCTTCTACCCAAAACTGGGAGGTTACACTCTCCCAGACAGCAGTACAAAAAAAAACAAATTAGTAAACAAATCACTGAAGTACAGTACTAACATGGGTCTACTGTTTTATCACTTTCACAACATACAGCTTGTTGTCATTTTTAAAGAGACTCTCTGGCTGGTCTACTGTGCCTAGCTGAGCTCCCAGTGTGGATTTAACACACACACACACACACACACACACACACACACACACACACACACACACACGTGACCTTGATAAACTTCTACCGCTGCACCATTGAGAGCATCCTGACAGGATGCATTACGGTGTGGATGAGGAACCTAACCGCCCAGAACCTCAAGCTGCTGCAAAGGACTGTCCAAACGGCCTCCGAGATCATCGGCAAAGACTTTCCACACCTCAAGTCCATCTACCTCTCCCACTGCCAGAAATGGACCAAGGCGATCATCAGCGAGGCCAGCCACTCTCCTACCCTCTGGGAAGCGTCACCGGTAATCTCCACCTGCACCAGCCACTTCAAGGACAGCTTCTTTCCACAGGCCATCAGGCTACTGAACAGTCGATGACCTAAGCCCTCTGCCTCTCGATTGCACAGAACTTTCTTTAGTAATCAGTCATTGCATTACTTGCACAGTTGTTCACTACTGCACTTTATACTCACTGGTTAAACACGCTTTTTTACTATTGCCTGTTGTGTGTAATTTTGCACTGTCCCATCTTACGCACTACCCTACGTCTATGCACTGTAACCCCCCCCATTACCCTGCTGTCTGGGTTGCACTGTATCCCTTGTAATTATTGTAAATCCGTGCCATGTTTTTTTGCCTCCCATGCCCTGTCCCCTCCCGTGCACCTCTAGCACAAGATTTTCACTGTGCTCTCTAGAACACACGTGACGATAAAAAGACTTGAATTGACGTACACATGTTTGTATTTCTAACCTCATCGGGACCTTCCATTCATTTCTATGGGCCTAATCCTAATCCCAACTATAACAACCCTAATCCTTAGCCAGCCCTAACCTTAACCATTAGTAACCCAACAAAATACAAGACCTTTGGCTCTTTTGGTTTTTGATTGCATTCACAGATTTCTATAAAATTGAGTTTTCCCTTGTGGGGACCTGATAAATGTCCCCTAAAATAAAAATATCTGGTTTTTATTACCTCCTGCAGACGTTTTGTCATCCCAACATAACCTAAACATGATACACACACACACATATGCACATGTACACACCAGGCACACACTCAGTTCACGAAGTCGATCTATCGACGAGGCTGAAGATTGACGAAGGCGTAGCCTCCGCCGACTCATATATCAAGTAAACAAAACTGTAACAAGTCAAAAGGAGGGAAGAAAAAATACTGACACAACCAGCTCTCGTTTTACCCCGAAAGATTAGCATATGATCGATCCCAGGATTTGCTGTGTTCGACAGACCCAATCATCTTTAAAGTAACAGGCAACACACATATAAGATGTTTTGTACATGCGCTGGGGGACTGATGTCTAAAGCAGACCATTCCTTAAAGAGGTCAGCAATCATAAAAATAATTTCTAATAGTCTTCAGAGAACAATATTCTCGCAATACATTCCTAGAAACATCCTTACGACGTTATGAGATTTTATTAGTAAGATATAAGGGGTATTTTCACGAGACACAGATTGATCACAGAGCAAATAAATCTATTATTAAACCTTTTTGAATTGTTTCTGCTCTCTAGTCAGTGATTTCCCATTAGCCGTTAAATTGCGTGTTTCACGCACAACCACCTTTTTTGATATATTGTGACTAGAGACACAGCTTTTTAGGATGTGTACTTGTTATTTCTTCTGAAAACAGAAAAAAAAGACCAGCTAAACAAGGTGCTCTGAGTATCTTCTATCCTACTATTTTCATATATATTTTTTCCAGGAGAATCCCTTTCATCTCAAAATGCTCTCCACAGGATCTTGAATTGGAAGCTGTATGAGAGACTTGGTGACTCCAGACGACTCAGAATCCCAAACCTGGAAGATCACTGTATGCAATGCTCGCTTGTAAGGATCAAACGCTGCAAATATGAAGATGGGGCATCATTTCACCAGCAAAAAATAAAGCCTCTGTGTTCCTCAAGCCTAGTCATTGACAGACTGTATACACACTCTGACAAGTTACCACGCCTGTTTCCTTCAACACCTTTCCTAGCTACCTGTTCAAATTATACTCTCCAGTTCTGCCACACATATTTTGGTGTGCTATTAATTAACACCATTTGTTTACCATTGCATTTAATAACATATGATAATGAACAATTTCATTTATTTAATGTGTATTTAATGTGTTTATTTCATTATTTTTTCTTCTGTGTACTTTTTAATTTTAAAATCTATTTTTCTCTATTAATTCTAAAACTCATTTAATTGTAAACTTTAATTTTGAACTATTAATTTTTTTTTTTACTTTTTAATGTCTGACTTTCACAATTTCTTTTTTTGTTGTATCTCTACTTTTTTAAATGCCTGTCAAGCACTTTGTAAACCCTGTGTAAAGACTGATTGATTGATTGATTGATTGA
>JAACJT020000030.1:12002107-12026643 GCA_009936485.2 Gymnarchus niloticus | reverse complement strand
GTTACTGCGCACTTAGATTCGTAAGAACGTTACTGCGCACTTAGATTCGTAAGAACGTTACTGCACACTTAGATACGTAAGACCGTTACTGCGCACTTAGATACGTAAGAATGTTACAGTGCACAAAAGAAGAAGACTGAATAAATGCTTTTCAAGTTAGATTTTTATGATATTCAAAATATTTTGACAATGTTATTTCACATTTTAATTTATTCGATCTCTGGATTAACCTTGGAAAGTGACTTGTCAGTTAGATTATACAAAAATATGTGCGGATGTACAAGTTCATTAGCAGCAAAGCAGAATAATGCTTATTGAGCACGCTGACATATAGCTGTTGCAAGCTATTTAGAAACATAAACTTTACTCGGCTAAAGTTTGGTCAAACTGAGCTGAATGTCATATAAATGCTCCAGAGCCAGTTCCAAAGCAGGCCAAAGACAAAGAGAACGGGAAGTGACATGCATGCATGGGGGAACTCTGCGGTTTACTAGAGGTGCCATCAGTCTCCTGGATCTCGCTGGGTCACACGTACAACATATACACAGTTATTCCCCACAACAGAGGAGAAGGAACAGAGGTGACCCATGTCTAGAGCCTGACAAGCTACAGCTGACACTTAACTCCAGACATCCTGGCCTCTCTAAACCCCTAAGCTCTGGAAGAGAACAGAAAAGTGCCAAAATGCCTCATGATCAACTGAACCATTACTGGAAAATGCAACTTTATCATCGTACATATATACAGTAGATTTTGATTGGTAACTGCTACTATTATTACGACACTAATTAGAAAATATGTGAGATTATCATCTTTTTTTTAAATATAAGAGAAAGTATCGTAGATCGGAGAGAACCGGTTCATTACTGATTACGGATAAACAGCTCATGAAAACAAATCACATTGTAATCATAATGTAGAGAATCCTGCTCTAGCAGGCTAATGCAACCTAATTAGCATTTGTTATGTAGTTTCTTCTCGAGCTGAACTACAAAAAAAAAAAGCCCTTAGAAATGTCTTAGCAGTGGGTTCCACAGAGCCTGAAGTTTCAAAGCTAATGGCATTCATTGAAGTACACTGGATTCCAGAAGAAATACACCTCGCACTACTGACCATGCAGACAGCTCTGTGGACGACAGTCCAGACTAAATAAGACTCCACTTCAAAAATACAGTACATTTTCTGAAGAAATACTTGAAAATGAAAATTGGCACAGCTACAACTGACATGGAGCACGTGCATTAAATTAGACCCTAATGTGAACTTTCACTCCAGCTAACTACATCTGAGACCTCTTGCATTATCTGCATGAATGACAATAGTGCCATCGGATTTCTGTCTACTTTGCCAAATGACGTTTACGTCAACCTGTGTAGATATTTTTATGTATCATTTTCCCCCATCCCCCAACCCAGGATAAGCAGTTAGAAGACAGATCTATGGATTTTTCCCCAAGGTTGGTGTAATTTTTCATTTTCAACACCCCCCCCCCCCACTGCTGTACAATCAAACAGGTTTCTCACACTGCAGATTTCCGATATCAATAAAAATCTTTTCCGTAATACACTGGTGGCTTCCGGGCAGAAAGCAAACCTCTGTTTGCTGTCAATGGGTTATACAAACACGAGTACGATGTATATAAAGGGTTTCCTCCTTGCAAACCAGAAAACGGAATGAGAGAGAGGCTGCATTCAAGCAATAACACAATAACACAGGTTGTGGTGTATTGCAAATATATTCACATGTAACAATGGTCTTAATTAAAATTAATAGATAAGCCATCGATAGTGTGAAACTGAGGTTTTTAGCACCAGGAGGTCCTTCAATGAGGAGGTCCATGGATGAAATGTATGTAAGTTGTGTATGTATACACCTACCACTAGGAGACGTTTGAAAGATGTAACATATCCTGGTCTTAAATAGTCACATCTAAGCATGACATTTAACATTTAAGGGCGTGGAAAAGTTCGGTGTAAATTAGACCTACAGTCGAACAAAAGTGGTGATTAGAAACTGCTGCATAAGTATAAACCTCAAAATACTGATAATTAAACTGTGATCATTCAGATCAGGATGAATCTCTATTTTGTCCTCTACCTCGGTCTGCACATTCAATTTTGTTCTTCATTAACGTTTAATGCTGGCCTCCAGTTTACATCCTTCCTGGCACAAACACTACGTTACAGTGAGAAGAGGAACGCTTTAGAAGTAATGCGTAAGTGAATGAAAGAGTTAAAAATGCCTGACAACTCCCATTATGGTGGAACTGAGATTCACAACTCTAAGTTCATTTTATATTATACTGACATTGGTAACCTAAATGAACAGTCTTAACTCCATAAATAAAGTACAGATTGAGAAAACTGAAACATATCAGCAATGTTGGGATACCATGTTTTGAAAATAAAGTAGTGAATCTGAACACTCATTGACATGATATCGGTAGACGTTATTGCTGACTATTACAGTAAATCACACCAGAAAATTAGGAAAATTACACTACTAGGATTCAGAAATCATCCTCTTGTGCATTCGTTTAGATTTCTATATTTTTAAGAAAATAACTATGCTTTCAATGGGCAAAAAATCAAGCTGGATTGATATAATATAAAATATGCGCTTGTCCTAGAATACTGATTTCCAAACTGAAATTCACATTTGATGTGCAAGACATAAGAACAATAAATTTGAATTTCAGATATATTTTCATAATTTTAATGTAAAATAAATGGCAGAGATAAAGCCTTCAGACAGAGACGTATGAAGAACTGAACAGTCTCTGGTAGAAGAAAGGGGGTTTTTTAATCAATCGCCGCTTTAAATGAAGATGAAATGATTAACTCTGTTTTCTGATAAAATGAGATATTCGTTTTTTTGTCACAGCCTTAAATCAACAGTTCGTTGAAATATTGAGATGTATAATGAAGCACACTGAAAACAGCGGTGCCCTGGTCTGCAAAATAGCGTAAAAATACTGAGATGTTTTTAAGTCCTGACTTGAAGTACAAAGCTTCCTCCCCTTGGCATAGGTAAGCCCCATCTCCATGGGAGGTGGTGCTAATCAGCTTTAGTATCACTTAGAGATTTACACGCATTTCTCTGCTTTGGTCTTAGGGTGTCAATCTGACTGGTGTTCTTCAGACAAGGCGAGTCTGAATTTAAGAAGAATTTGGAGGCTCTCCTGTCTGCAAAATGAAGACAGTCCTATTATTAAGTACTGGATAGTGGGATTGCACAGCAAATAAATGCATAATTATATGTGTACTTCACAATTCTTTCAATACTTCAAGTAAAACTAAATGTATAGGACCTCTGATGGACTGGAAACTGGTCCAGATGCTCCCTGATTTTTGTTGTGAGCATCAGGAAATTTTCCAGCATATCTCCAGGATTGCTGCTACCCTGTACTCAATGAGCAATTAATTATGGGAGAAGGATGACTTCCTGGGTGGATGGATTGATGGATGGATGGATGGATTGGATGGATGGATGGATGGATGGATGGATGGATGGATATAGAAAATGTTCATATTTTACAAGGCTGACTCACTATAGCAGATTATGTTACGTACAATTTTCTAAATGGTTTGATAATATCTAAGGCACTGAACAGGAATTAGAAAGCAAAAGGACGGAAGGTGGCTCTTAACGTGTACAAACAGGACAAATGCACCTGTTCAAAAGGAAATCACTGTGTGACTTTCACCAGAAAAACAGAGTTTGAGTGCCGTGTAATCTATCGGTAAGCGTCAATGAGTCATATCAGTAAAAGCATGAATATTAAAAAAAAAAAAAACACTGACATTAAGCGTGTGACAAAAAATATTTGAGATGCTCTTGTGTCACCGCTTGAATTCTTCAGAATCAAATATCCGCTCTCATTTCCTTTCAAGGGAAATGATAGAAATCTGCTCGCCATCACTTATGTATTATAATGAGGCTGCAGTCTGGCTTTACAAAACACTACAATAATTCACTGACCTTCACATATAGTGCAAAAACCAACCTGCTTTTCTATTGTTTTTCACTAAACACTAAGCTTGTATTTTACCACTTTCATTGATGTCTTATTGACTCTTGTCAATAAGTCTTACAACAAGCAGAATACATTTCAAATCACATATTTTAACTGACCTGCAGTATGGATCCTCTTTTTGTTATTGAGATCTTCGCTGACAGCATTTTCTCAGGAACAGCGATTTTTTTTTTTTTTTGCAGTTGAATGTGACATGCATAATTACCAAAAAAATGCTGCTTGAAGCTTACCTACAGCCCTGGGAAGCTTGAAAGCTTTGAAACTTGTGGGCACCTGAACACAAACTTCAGATTTTAATTTCTTTTTTAATGTAATCCAATTAAATTTGCAGATTAATCAGATAAAACCTTCCATTTATGACCTGAAGCAAAGCTGCATACCTTTGATACAGATTCTAATTTTTATCCTTTATATGAACACAAGTCATGGAACGTTCCGAGCAGAGAGGATGGTCCTCTCAAAGGCTTTAATCTTTTTTAGCAGGTCATTCCGTTGCTTCAGTAGGTAAATTCGACAATCGTGAATATGGGCACCAACAATGGTGGGTACGAGATAAAGAAAGATGCACCACCTGCCAATCAGATGAACCCAAGTGGAAACCTTTCAAGAAGACCAGCAGGGCATAAAATGCCATTTTTTTTTATTGTATGAGCAGACTTAATGAAATAGCTTTGGCCAAAGTGAAGAGGGCTGGACTCTGCTGTCTCGAAGCACAGATGAAATGCAATTTCAAAAAAAAGAAAAAAAAAAAATAGACAAGCAAGTTCTTCATCTAGCCGTTGAGTTAGCATCTAATTCCCCTCCGCGGTGGAATTGCAAACCAGGCCCGTCTCCAAGAGAAGCTAAAAAAAGGTACACGCAGCTTCCCCAAGAAAGCAAGTTACAGTTTACCTGCAAGCCATGAATGAACAATAAGGAGAGACTGAAGAAATTGCGGGTTCCAGTGTAAAGGGCAGGATTTTCATTTCGGGGACCTTTAAATTTTTGTTATTAATCCAGTTAAAAACGGCTCAGCATTGTTACGGCAACATTTAATGCGTGATATCTATGCATTAAAATGTTGTACACAAGAAAATGCACAGTAGCATAAATTATTTATGTAAAGAAACTATACTAGACCAGCATTCTTTCTGGAGCAGAGACAACTATATAATACATATTTAGATTGAAAATATGTTATATTCAAAAGCCCCTAGCAACATCTGTATTGTAACCATCATAAGGTGTAAGGTGGGACTCATTAATGAGCCCATCATTACTCATTAAGTCAATGTCATTTCCTCTGGGGGAGAAAGACGGGGGGCTGGGCAGCATGTTTCAGTATTCTGAAAGAACCTTCCTGGTGACACCCTGCCCACCCTGGCCCTCGCTGCAGGCTGCCAAACACTCTGCGTCTTCCGAAAGGTTTTCGGGCCCCGGGTGCAGAACCGCAGTGCCGCCGGCTGCACGGGGAGGTGGCCATTTCACGGGTCACTCCTATGTCTGGGCTGACACGGGTGTATCATGTCGAGGCTGCGTTCATGGGCGTCGGTAAGTGGAAAGCCAGTTTGATTCCGAGTATTTATTCGAGGGTTCGCTGTTATCCTCATAATGGCTGTCTGCTGTAGAAATGGGCGTTTTATCCACACAAAAGGAGTGAATCATAACTGAGACAGACTGTGGCCAGCTCCTCTCATTTAGCGATAACTGACGGTGCCCAAAGGCCAGCTTTTCTACCAGGAACCCTCAGGCAATCACCTCAACAAAAGCCAGGTAGACCACATGGTCTGCATACACGGGAATCAGATCTCAATGTGAACACACGCAACACATGATATATAACCATCTGAGATAGTGTTGGCAGACCCAGCCCTTGATGGCGGGAGCAGCTGTATTAGTGATTTCAAGGACGTTTCCCTTTGTTTTCTATTGGATGTTTTTCTCAGGCCAAATTAGTTGGATGTTAATTCCTTAAGTGAATCCCCAAGTCATGAAGCCATAAACATTCTATATATGTAATATTTAAATATAAAATTCATATGTAAATATGCACATGTAATATAATTAGACAACACAGCTCAAAAAACAAAACAACCAGTTATAGACACTCCATACTTACATCAAAATTACATTCTGGGAAAAAGGTTATCTCATTATTACTTTACTATTATATTATGAAGGTGTGAGTCAAGGCCAGGAAAGCAAGGGGTAACAAACTGCGCTTGCTGATTACATTAAACATGATGTATTTTGAAGAAAAAAAATTAAATATTCAGAATGTTCTGGGCTATGCTGGAAACGTCCTTAGCCATAGCCCAAAAGCCAAAACTTTGCCATGCCCGTGCTAAAAGGAAGTCTTCATAACCTGCTAAAACTGTACTGATGGAAGACAGGTGTCAGAACAGAGGTGCTCTGTACTGTGTACATACATATAATTACAAAAAATGTACATGCCATTAAAAAAATCAATCACCTTGACATGCATGCAATATACAGTTAAGGTAATATTTAAAGGTACGTAGCATTAAAAAAAAAAAAAAAACGGGTCAAAGATTTCAATATCTTTACGATCTTTTGGAAATGCGGAGGTTTCCATTATAAGTAGACGGCGATAGCGGGGATACTGTTTCAGTGTTAAAGAACATGAATGAGATGCTGGGCCCTCTGGCCCTTCATGGGCACCCCCTGTGGTGAGGCGGGGAACTCACCGACGTGTAGAGATGACCTTCGCTGTTCATGGCGATGTATAACCCCGTCTTCACAGACTGTATGGCAACGACTCGCAGACCCACAGGGATGAGGTTGAACAAAGCTGCAGGGGGACACCGGGGAGGTTATAAGCACAGGCTGACCGTATGCCACCATGACTCAGATGCACTTAAGTATGTTCCAGGGCGATCGGCGAGCGTCGCCAAAACCTCAGATGTGGGCAGTTACCACATTGTAATTGGCTCCACCAGGAAATCCTGGCAGCTTTAATGAGTCTTTTGTCAGCCCGCAATCTGCTCCTTGCTCCTGTTCCGTAATGGCAATTATTTGCTCCAGTGAGGAATCACAGCCCTAGACATTAAGTGTGTCCGCGTTGCTCATTTAAGCCTGACCAGCACTGAATAAACTCTCAGCCAGGACTGGGAGGCGTGTGCTACACCTGAGACATGTCACATAGAGAGGGCTGTTTCACGTCTATATGACCTGTCTCGTACCGCTGCTGTACGTGTGACTCTACGTGCAGCCGTGCACGTGGCTTGTCCGCCGGATCTGGCCGGGCAAGAGGACGAGGACGCGTTCACCGTGGCCGCCGCGCAGACGGCAGGGCAGGCAGCGGGCGCCAGGTTTTTCCTCTGTACTGTGCACCAGAATCAAATTAGCAAGCTCACCCACAACACCTTGAAAGTGTAGCGGCTCTGGGTAATGACAGGCTTCCCCACCCACTCTACAGCACGATGTGCCAGTCTCAGCCTGAAAGGGCTTCCTTCCTCTGCACCTGTTCTTGTCACATACAATGGGACCTAGCCATGCTGCCCCGCTCTCAAAGCTATTGCACTTTCTTGCGGAGTTGTGGGTGTGTGGGGGAAAAAAAAAGAAAGATTCAGTCTCATAGATTGAAAAAAAAATTAGAAATGTCTCTTCTACCGTCTACGGATTGTTTGTCATTTTGCTTTGCGGTGTGCACTGCCTCCAATTTGGACGTTCAGTACTGGAAGATTTAAATACAGCCTCCCGGCTAGAAAAGCCTGCCAGCTCGATCTTTCCTGATTGCACATTAAATAATTTGCAATTGCACAAAGGCTGCATGTGTTTACTGCATTCAGATTAGGGCTTTTGGCTTCATTTAATATCAGGAATCTTGGGAAAACCAAAGCCCCACTTCACCCAGTCAGAAATGACTTTAGTGGCTCCAAATACAGAAATGAACCTGCTCTGGGCAACCAAACATGGGAAACGTCTTGGTTCAGTTATTTCCAGTCAAAGATATGCATGCTGACGTATAAAGTGTAGCTTGGGTAGTATGACTTACTATTTATATCATGGAAAGAACATACAGTATGGTGTGGTAACTCTCACGTAATCAAAACAAGTCGATTAAACCTGATCTGGCGATAAGAATTGCTTCTAACCAGTTCTTTTAGTGTTGGGCCAATCGGTTGTATCAGAATAGAAATTCAGAAAACCAGACTCACAAGAATTAGTGCTGTCATCCTTGGTCCCATCCAGAGATCCATCTGGATTCATCTGCAAGTAGAATCCCTGTCTGCAGAATAACCTGGTCACTATTCCCTTGAGCTGGGGATCTGGGGGGGGGGGGGCAGAAGGGTATGATGTTAGTCTGGTCAGAAAGAAACTATCACAGTCCTACAGGAGAATCATTCACATTTGTTTTGAAGGGTGTATAAAAATTTTATTTTGCTAGATACAACAGCAAAACGACGACAGGAGTTACCGTACTATTTCAGCTAACTGTGAATGTTAAGCTTCAGAAAAAAGACTTCAATAGCCAAGACAATACACCACATTCTTTTTGGATATTTCACAGCATAGGTACAAGTGGACAGTAAAATGTAGTGCCAGTTTAGAGCGTATGAAGTGTGCAGGTACTCGTTCTACATGGTACTTCAGAGTGCCCTCTTAGGGTTGGCAAGGAGGATGATATGAAACACCCATCTTTGATCCACCATTTTTCCACAACCAGTTATTGGAGGGTAAAGATAATCCACAGATACGGATGCAGGTCTATCACAAGGTGCCAGTTTAGAGCGTATGAAGTGTGCAGGTACTCGTTCTACATGGTACTTCAGAGTGCCCTCTTAGGGTTGGCAAGGAGGATGATATGAAACACCCATCTTTGATCCACCATTTTTCCACAACCAGTTATCCGTTGGAGGGTAAAGATAATCCACAGATACGGATGCAGGTCTATCACAAGATGCAAAAGCATGCACACACACACACACACACACACACACACACACACACACACACCAAAGGCACCAACTCAGGTAATCCTCTTCGAACTGTGGAAGGACACCGAAATATAAAGTAGATGTGCAGTAAAACAGAGGAACGACAACTTCATAAACACAGAGCCAGAGTGGGAGTCCAGGTGAGATCACATGACCCTAAACCTTTGAAGCTATATTTGGCTTTAATTCTGCTTCGAAATTATGCAAAGAATCATATTGAATTATTGAACACCATCAGACCGTAGCATGCACATGAGGCTATGGGCCACATAAACTAATGATGGGACATATGAGGCTTCAAAACTAGTGGTGGGTGGGAGTATCCTGAACTAGCCAATCAATGCTGGTGCTGAATGAGACTTCAAAACCCGTGGTGGGTGGAGATTGGGATACTCCCACCCACCAAGGATTTAAAGCCTCAGTTGTCACGTTGCTAAAATAAACACAAAGAACATGTATTTTTATTTCATGTGTAATTTACTTCACAGAGTGTCAGAGTATCAATGTTTCGATTCCCTTAATAATAGAAAGGCAAGAATTTTAAATACGTGTATCTCTGCATAGATGGATGAGGATTTATGAAACATCACACATAGACTGGTTAACTTTATTTTATGCTACAAATGACAGGAAAAGTCTGAAAAACAGCTTCTAAATAACAGATCACTAGATATGAAACTCTCAGGAGCTCATATCCCAGTCACTTAGGATAAGCTCAGCGTGCTCAGTGGCTCTGTACCGAGGCTTTCTGGTAACTATAAAGACTTAGATTGTGAGTGACAGGGCTGGGAACAACGTGAAGGGCTTTCCCTGCAGAAGAAGACGTATGGAGATCTGTTCTTCAAGACATGACCAGCATGGCAAGTCCAGGTAAAGGACTTCTCCAGAATGCAGGAGAATGTTTTTTACAGGCTTTCCACTGTGGATGTCACTGTGATTTGTGAAAACACGTAAAACATATTCATGGACATTGTGTTGCCCCAGCAACTTTTCGGCACATAAAAGCAGCATTAAGTCGGCAGGACTGAATGTACGTGCATCACTGGCCAGCACAGAATATGTATAAAAGTGAAGATCGCTCACTATTCTTTACAAATACCTTGAGATCGGAAAGATGATGGATCACATTTGATTACCGGTTGTTTTTTCTGAGGTTCAAGACAAGACACTGACCTGTAGAAACGTTAGAATAATTCCTAATCTGCACCTCACATCCTTCCACATTTCACTGAGTATCGCACTCTACATTCACAGTCATAGCAGTAATGCTAATATTTCCAGCCCATCGCTAACAAAGGTCAACATCCTTCAGTCGGCAAGCTCTCCTAGCCCTTCCATCTGACATTTCTCATTATCTCTGCCACAGCTGAAATACAGCAGGCTCTCCAAATTCTGGACAAGATGGCTCTGATGCCACGCTTTTAAAGATAACAGAGATATTATATGGCAGCGGAGTTTCAGTGAATCCGTCTCCTGCGCCTTCACAGAAATTGTGAAAACTCTGACCAAGTTAATAGTACTGGATCCAGTGGAGGTCAATCTGCTGGAAGCTTTTTTAATGATTAGACAGATGTTCACCTCTAAGATGGCCATCTCACATTAAAGCCAAGTGAGAACCTTTCAACATGGCTCCCAGGATGACAAGGAAAGCTTCTTTCCTGCTTGTGAACAGACCAACCACCCACTGGCATGGAGGTGGCTAAGATGTGTTTTTCTCTTAATCTCCCACAAAGAAACCTACATTAAAATACTCCTAAATCTTCTATGAATGATAATACAGCACATTTTATATTGCTGTTAAAAAAAATGCAATATTCCATTAGCAACACTCTGGATATGCAATCAGCTTAACTGCCTACGTTTTTTTTTCAGAAGATCTAAATTCTAATCCATTTATCAACAGCACAATGCTACAAAAAAGCAGGTTTTCCTTCAAGAGTCTCCCTGCTTCCGAAAAGAAGCTGAACCAAGTTTAGAAAGCTTCACATGCAAGCTCATTATTAATGCTGGTGATGGACTCAGTAATATGTTTTTTTTTTTTTTCATTTGAAGTGGCACATTAAGATTATCTACATTTGTATATACATTTATGATGTTACATTATTCAATATCCTCTTTGGCAGAAAAAAGAATTTCACAGATTGTAAGTATTTGTCGTATGTGTCTATCACACAATTGTAACTCAGTTGTGCATCAAACGTCCACAAAATATGTTATGCTTGAGGCAAAAAAATATGAAAATGTGTACTATTTGTGCACTTGAATGGATAAAGCACAAACACAAAGTGACTTCTGTTGTTACACATTAATCTTACGTGTAAGGTTGATGTCCGCCATAATTGTTCTTGACAAGAGATTGTGTGCAGTGTACGAGCAGGAGGTCAATGCAGAAATGTGTGTCTGTGTGAGAAAGAGCTTGCAGGGGAGCACTGTAAGCCTAGACTGATGCAACACATGACTGAGCAACAGTTCGTAAAATGTTCGCAGGCACCCTTGGTCATGAATCACCCTTTTGCCAGGCTCCTTGGTTTCCTTGTTGCTGCCTTGCAACGCAGTGTCAAAAATGTCCTCCGGACTGTGGCAGAGCCCTGAGACAGAGTTCCTCTTCTACTAGTACAAGTCATAATCAGACTACAAGTAAATGGCATGTAATACAAGACATACAACAGGGCTTAAAAATAATACAAGTTCCCTCTTAGGATCATTTAAATGGTTAACTTTCTGAAAAGGAAAACGGAGAGGATGGAAGCACAAATGGCATTTCAGTTGAGCTGAAGTTACCTGAGTGATGAATTTGAGCCTCTGAGGCAATGTTAGGTTACCTCCTTTCGACCTGACAGTCTCTACTCGCAAATTGATTCTGTAAACACAAGCAACTCACATTTGTTTTTCTTCAAATTCATCCGTCAATCTTACCCCTGGTGGCCAATTACTATGAATGCTAGCTTTGGTAACAAAATTGAGCTTCAAATGACTTCATTTTGTTTGAGTTAATGATTGAAATAATTTCCCAATTCAAACCCCTTTAACAGAACCTATTTGTCAATGTTTTGATATGATGGCTAAGGAACAAGCAAAGTGAAAAAAATCCCCATAAAATGAATCATTTGTTTACATTATTTCTATGATTCAATTACAATTTCACAGTAAAAATAAATAAATAAATCTGACAGGTATACTAAATATCCAGGTTTCCTTTATTCAATAATCTATTTAACTAAATAAAAAAAGGAATCGGCATTGACCTTTGATAAGAGCTAATGAATAACTGAGTCACTTAGCTCCCATATTCAGTTTTAATATAATTTGCTTGATCGCAAAACTTCACTGAAGGCTAATTAATTACTCAAAAGCTGGTTTTGCAAGGTAAAGGCACCGTTTAAACGACTTTACTGAAGCAGTGTGACAAGAATGCACGTTCTACTTTTCCAGAACAAACACTGAATGAATTAAAATTCCAAAGACACGACTTGACTGAACCAATGAGCAAAGCCAAGCAATCTGTAATTCTCAGCATAAAATTGCAATTAACCTGAACTTCTTAGAGGTGTCCACTGGAAATGTAGGAAAAGCCTACCCCCTCACATGTTCAGTGTGGCATGCACGTGCACACAAACGATGACAACTGGCAAAAGGTTAACGCGGGGGCAACTTTAAATACTTAAGCAATTTTAAAGAGGTCAGTTTTATGACTGCACAAGAATGGTGCACAGAAAATGTACCTTAGTGAAATAACAGATGAGTACTGTATCTGGGACATGCTGTTTTGTTTGCTCTTCTCTGGTTTCGTCTACATGAAATCATCTTTACGCAGAAGAATACAGTTATTAATGACTATATGTTAATAAGGATCCTGTTCCCTGAGGTTCAGATCTACTCAGAATCAATTTTCCATGGGTGAGTGTCATTCATCCATAATGGCTACCTCAGGTGAGACTGTTTACTGTCTGGCCTCACGCTCGAGGCAGATAGGAGACGTGATTCTATGCATACAGTGCCATAAAAAAGGATTTTCCTCCTTCCTGATTTCCTCTATTTTGCATATTCGTCACACATAAATGTTTCAGGTCATAAAACAAAATCTAACCTCAGTAAACACAAAATGCAGTTTTTAAATGATCGTTTCATTTACTGGAGGGAAAAAAATTATCCAACGCCAACGAGTCCCATGTGAAAAAGTAACTGTTACACAATCAATTAGCCAAATTTAATTGATAGTCTCAATTAGACTAAACACACCCAGGCTTGATTTCAGTCGGAACTGTTGAAAAAAGAAAAAAATTAATAGAACCGTTTCTGCAATGTGAACTAGGCTAAAAGGTCACAACAAGATGCACACCTTGCTGTTATTTAAAGACATTCTGTAACAGATGAGAAAGTTATTAAAATATGTCAGTCTGGAAAGGGTTACAAAGCCATTTCTCTGGCTCTGGGATTCCAATGGACTCCAGTCATTACTTCAAATAAAGGAAACTTGGAGCAGCGGTGAATCTTCCCAAGAGTGACTGGCTGACCAAAATTCCTCCAAGAGCACATTGATAACTCATCCAGAAGTCACCAACAAACCCAGAATAACAGCTAAGAAACTGGAGGACTTGCTTGCTGGGAATAAGGTCAACGTTCATGGTTCCACCATTAGAAAGATACTGGGCAAGAATGGTATTCCTGGAGAATCTGCAAGGCAAAAACCACTGCTAACTAAAAAGAACACCAAGACATATCTCACATTTTACAAAAAACGTCAGAACCTTCTGGAATTATGATCCATGGACTGACTAGCCAAAAGTAGAACTTTTTGGGAGGTCATAGATTTTGTTACATGCTACATATAACAAAGATAACACGGCATTCCACAATAAGAGCACCATAGCTAGGGGTCAAACAGGGTGGTGGTGGTGTGATGGTGTGGTGGTGATTGGCTGCTTCAGGGCCTGGGCGACCTGCCATAACTGACGGAACCGTGAATCCTGCTCTCTACCAGAAAATCCTGAAGGAGGATGTCCTGTCATCAGTCTGTGATCAGAAGCTCAGCCTCAGTTGGGTCACGCAGCAAGACAGCAATCCAAATCACAAGAATAATTCTGCCTCAGAACAGCTCAAAAGAAACAAAATTAACGTTTTGGAGTAATGGAGTTGTGAAAGGCACTAAAACAACTGAATAAATGTTACTGGATAATAGGAAAGATAAAAATCAGCCGTAGGCAGTTTGTTTTGTGTGCCACTGTTGGCATCAATTAAGTGACGAGTCCACTTTGTAAATAAAATAGTTTATCGTCCCTTCACCATTGTGTTGCATCGTATTCAGAAATGTCAACCATCTTGGGAAGTAAATTGTACTCCAGACAATCAGATACTCAACATACAACACTTGCTCCTAGCTTGTAAGATAATTTGCAAAAAAAAAAAAAAAAAAATCACTGTGTCACACCGTTCCCCGCTTCCCCACCGAAGGGTGACCTGTTACCGGTTTCAGACTGCCTTCCCCATGCACCTGTTCCTAGTTTGCAATTATTTGATCCCCATATCTGTTTCATTCTCCATAACCCAACCAGTCCACATTCAGTCATCGTATTTTTAAGTCCGGCAGTTTGCATTCCCGTCTCATCAGGTCAAGTCTACGTTACTCGCTGCTCAATAGACGAGCTCTGATGTGGGCCACCACGCTATGGACACAACAGCCAGCTTTCTGTGCTACCATCTCCATTTATCTTCATGAGTTACAGAGTGCCTTTGATCATCTGGTCAATGGACAGTTGTCTAAATACTTCACCTCAGGCAAGGTTCACGCTCCACCTCAGACTAGACCATGAATTTCCACACCCTGGCTGCTGAATCTGGCTGGAATCAGGAGTTACTGGTTCCGCGGCTCCATAGCAGACGGTCAGAGAAGGTTAAGGACGAGCTAGCCTCCTGCGCGCTCAGGGACAGCCGGGAACATTGCCCCCCATTCCCTAGGACAGGGAGATTCAGCCGTGTTTCCCTAAGCCTGAGCAGCATCTATGAGAGTGACAGTGCCTCTACTGTGATCAAGTTGGACACTATCACCTTATGTGCCCTTCACAACCACCAACTGGAAGACATCTTCATCCAATGCGGCCCTGGGAAACCGTGACATGAGACATCCACTCTTCGCTCAAGCTGAATCACTGGCTTGGCCTGGTTGCCCATATCAGCTGAGCTAATGGGCAGGTGAGTCTGAGGCCCTTGTTGATTCCGGGGCAACTGGGAGTTTCCTGGTTAGAGTGCTGATGCAACAGCTATGAATTCCCCTAGTGCTTGTGGCACTACCCCTCTGGATCAGTGCCTTGGATAGAATGCTGCTGGGTACCATTCAAGCATTCGACTTGCCCTCTCTGACTGTGTAGCCTATGACATCACAACTGAACTCTTGTTGTTTATAGAAGTTTCCACATCAAAATCACTTCACTTGCAGTCAGCCAAGGCAGAAATTTGATACTGACTTGTTGGGAAGGTGGCATCTTATGATGGTGCCATGTTGAAAGTCACTAATCTCTTCAAAATGACCCATTCTGCCACCAATGTTTGTTGCTGGAAATTGCATGGCCGTGTGTCTAATTATACATGAACTTAATTACCCAAGTCAAAAAGTATGTGAACTCCTCACCATTAACTGGTGCCCCAATACTTTTGTCCATGTAGTGTATCGTGATTAAAAACTTAGTGCTTTAGCCAGTCTACCACACTTTGCTTCGTCATGGGTATGTCTGTTCCATAGACTTCCTCCTAGGTACAACTTCACTGAGAAGTCAATTTACTGTCCAGTCCCCAGCAGGAGGCTATGGAGCAATACATTGCTGAAGCCTTGAAGATGGGCACAACTAGCCATCATCATCTCCTGCTGTCTCAAGCTTGTTCATTTTGAAGAACAAGAAGGGGCCCACTGCCTTGCAGTGATTATCGTGGATTAAACAAAATCACCCTTCCATTAATGAACAGCACTTTCAAGACTCTGAGTTGGACCTGTAGATACATATCTGCACATACAACTTGTTTCAGATCCAGCTGTGAGATGAATGGAAGATGACCTTCATCACAATCATGCCATTCGGTTTAGTCTGTCTGCATTTCAAGAATTTATGAATGGTATTCTCCGAGACTTCATACACTGGTATGTATTTGTTTAGCCAGATGATATTGTCATATTCTGTAAACCCCTCTCCGACCAAAATAATCATATTTGGCCAGTTCTATTCAATTTCACCACCAGTGTTTGCTTGGTGATGAAACTAGAGAAGTGTCAAATTTCATACTGACCCCAATTTTTTTCCTGGGTTACGTAGTGTTGCCACATGAGTGTCGTTGGATCCCTGAAGGTGTTGACAGTGCTGGATTGGCTTCATCCCCCCAAAATCAAGTAGCTACAGCCCTCTCTGAGATTTGCCAATCATTGTCATCTCTTTGTGCACAATTCCAGTACCATCGCTGCTCCCCTCATACAACTCGCCCATCTGTTTCACTAGTTCCTCAGGGGTTCAGCAACTGAGGTCGCATTCAACTAGCTGAAAGCATTATTCACCTCTGCAGTCATCCTGGCTCACTTGGACACCAGCAGCCTGTTTATTGATGCCTCTAACATGGGTGCTGGATGGAGAGAGGATGGCAAACTCAATCCATGTATGTTCTTTTCAGCAAGGTTTTTCCCCAACAAACAACACTATGAAGCAAGAGACTATAAACTCCTGCCAATCCGTTGACCCCTTGTGGAGAGTTATCACTGACTCCAGAATGGTGGACAACCCTTCCCGGTCTGGACCGACAACCAAAACCTGCTCACTCTCTGGAACATCAGACAGCTTGACTCCCAGTAGACCAGATGGGCCCTGCTCTTTCAGCAGTTTGATTTCTCCCTTACTTACTGAACCAAGAACACAAAGGGTGATACCCTGTAACACCAACTGGAAACAACACTCCTGCCACCACTCCGCAATGTTTCCACTAATAATATCAGGATAATATAAGGATAATATTCTCACTCTACTGAGACACAGAAACCACCATTGCCCATGAACAATGCACTGAACCCAACCCCAAAGAAACCCCCTCCAAAAATCCTTATATTTCCAACTAGATCAGAACTATGTCAGATTCAACATGTTTTTGGTAAGAGTTCTGGACCATGGTCAGCTTCTCTTCTGGGTTCCACTTCCAGACAAACAGTTAGGTAGAGAGAGCCAACCAGAGGGTAGAACAGTTTTTGCCTTGCTTCACAGCATCTAAACCTTGTACCTGGAGCCAGTACCTGCTTCTGGCCAAACTGGCATACAAAACTCAATGACCCTCAGCTACCAGTAGAAATGTCCCCTTCCAAATGCATGTTTGGATCCTCACCACTGTGGTATCCTTCTGAATAACCCACTTTGGATACCTCTTTCATCTACCTGGTAGTGCAACAGTGTTACCATGCCTTGAGGGACACCCGTACCTCCATCCTCCCAACCAACCACTATTATACCCGGAAAACAAATGGGCATAGTCACCCAGCACAGCTGTTCTATCCCGATGAGAGGTATGGATATGCCATTCCGAATCATCCATACTGTCAATCCAGTCATCTGCCGCCTGGGTCTTCCCCACCATATTCTTTGTGATCCCCACCTTTCACATCTCCCAGCTCCATCCTATCCTCCATGGACCCCTGAAGACACTGAATCTTACTCCTCACCTACCTCAGCTCATCGGTGGGGTTCCACTTTACACAGTAAACTGAATCATGGACAATCACCACCACAGTCCATGGTTCCAATACCTCATCTACTGGACAGAGTACAGTTAGGAAAAACGATCCTGGGTGGCTGCACACTATATCCAGGACCCCACTTTCATCACAGACGAAACACCATGACCACCCGGGCCATCCATAATCATCTCCTGCCCTATTTATTCCACATGCCCCGACCAGTCCATCTTCAGTCATTAAACCAGCTATTGGTCCTGCACTCCACTGCTTGCACCCTCATAGTCCTGTTTCCTTGCTGTTCATCCTGTCTAGCCAAATTCCACCCTTCCTTCTCTGCCCTATTTGCTTCTTGCCCCTTGCCTTTTCCCCAGGAAAGTCTGGTTTACCCCATCACGACCCCTGCCTCCCATCAGTCTCTGCTCTCGGATCCACATCCAGCCCACAGTGTGACACAGAGGAGTAATGTGGATGCAGGATCTGCTGAGTTTGTGCTGATGAACACTGTGATTCAGCAAAGGACCCTTGTAAACGTCAGGAGTCGCCATGACCCTTTGCTGTCCCTGCAGATGACACAAGTCGATTCGTAATTATGAATGTGGTCATCTTTACCATGCCTGAAGCAACGAGAAAGGATTTGTATTGGGGGAAACCTTTTCAAACCATCCGTGCTACCGTCTGACAGAAGGGTCGTGCTCTACTGCACACGCCAGCTGCAGACATCAAGGCAGTGTTCGTCTGACCCATTTTAGATGCTTCTAGAATGTGAGAGGGGCTTTTCCCACCTTTGGAGATTAGTTCAATTCACTACGTTACCGTACCATCTGTAGAAGTACTGAGTCACATGCAGTAATTACTTGATTTTTCATTTTAGTCAGTAGAGCACTCTGGGTTAATCCCTTTCACAGAATATTATAGGAAAATAAACTATATCCCGTTCAAGTTAGTTTCTATTAAGAGATATAATTCCTTTTAGGAATGGCAGGGCCAGCAGGGTATGATTCTGTGATTAACCGTTTGTTAATTCGAAAATTAGCATAAAACAAGACTATTTTAAATTGTCACTTTCTTCCACAGTGAGCACGAAAACTGCACAAAAATCATTTTGTTATCTCTATCAGTTTTTATGGCTTTCCATAAAACCAGTCATTTCAATCTCAGAGAATGAGTAGACAGCAAATTTTCATACTTAGTATAATATATAAAATTATAGGATGTCTGGTGGAACCAGGACTCACTAATCCTGTTCTGCTAAATACTGCTTTCCTACAGGGGGCTGTGGGGGTCCTGATTTAATGTAATCTCCATTTAAAAAAAAAAAGTTAAAGTAAAGCGAAATCTTTTGCAGGAAAGTCATCTTCAGCAAAATAATGAAGAGATGTTTGTATAATACAGAAATGAATCTTGGTCAAATTTAAGGACAGAATGCTGCTTACAAAACTGAATGGAGGGTGATTACAAGAATCTGAAAAGCAATGATGAGAGGGCATCTAGAGGTGGTCTTTTCTACCATTCTAATTATGAAGTGAACATGACATTTAACAGCCTGTTACCAGCTTGTACCAATTTTCTGATAAAGGAATTATGTAGCCCTTCTAAAGCAATCTTCCCAGATTCTCATCACACCTCTGACCAGACATGCATATAACAGAACATATTTACAGTGTATATTTTCCAGGAAATTGAACTAGTGCATGAACTTGAATGGCATATATTCTCTGATCCTCTCAATATATTGATTTGAGACTTAAGCTGGTACCTTACACCCACTTTCCAAAGTCGCCCACGATTCTTTTAAATTTAGATGTTCAAAGTTAATGAGAAATGGTATGTCGCAGACACAGGGGCTTCGGAATTCATGCCATTCACTCAAACCAGTCTCCCTCTCACCAGGCAACACTGGAGGTCGTTTGAATTTTCTCTGTTTCCCAGGTCTCTGGGCTTCCTATTACTTGTCCTTCAGAAAAAAGCTAATTCTATTCAAGGGAATGGCTGAACGAAAAATGGAATGCAGTAAGAAGCCTGGTCATGTGGTCTGAAAACTGCTTTGAAACTCATGGAGCTGGAAATGTGATTAAAATCCACCTGGATCCTTTAGCAAGAGGTTATTAATAAGAGGGGGATTCACCGAAATGGGCTGCACTTGGGACCATTTTAGAGAAAGGCACTGTAGTGTAAGGGAAGTTCACCTTTGGCAGTCTTTAAGAGGGAATCTCAGCCATTTTGATTCTCTACATGGGACTCCTTTAAACACCCAGTTAAAAAAGGGACATTTCACCTAATGTCCAATGCAAAGTGTAGATGTGTTAAAAACAATTCCAACAAAATGACTTTTGCCCGAATATTTTGCCTGGACAGAAAGCAAAGATGTACAGCTTTAATGCGTATAGTCCTTTGACAAACACACTCTAGACTGGAACAGTCAGTAAGCGCTGTCAAAAACATTGTGTAGTACAACCACGTCTTACCAAAAATAAAAACGCAGTGTCAGGTTACGTACAAACACAGTGCAGAAGGGGATAAAACGCTAGCGTGTTCCTTTCACTTCTGAATCCAGAAAACAATGATCTTAGTCATTAATGTGAGGATGACATACTATACCCACCGTGTGTGATTTCTGACAATAATTCTAGTGTTACATTTCCTAATGGAGTTTGAGTCGGTTGTACATCTCGAGTGCTCCAGAAACACAGCTGAATTTGACAGCATCCTGACAGTAATTTACGCTTAGCAATGGTAAAGCTGTGTTCTCAGGTTCAGTACTCTCACGAGTATTACACCATCTTCAATCAAAAGACTTTCTCCATATAATTATCGGCACTGTCCCCTAAAATAATGATTACCACCATACCATGTTCTGTTTATATCAATTATAAAAAAAAAAACAACTGGTCTTCTGGGGACCTACACAATATAAATGATCTTGTACCTATTATTTGCTCACTTAAATTTCCAAAACTTAATGGCTTCTTGAGGGCATTACCAACAAAAGCCCAGAATGCACTTTAAGAGCTATAGATCAGTTGCTAAGATTTTCTGAACCCCATGAGGACAAAATGAAAATAATGTGGTTAATTCCCAAAGAAGACAAAAACGAAGACAGCGTTCTGTTCTTAGTTTTCTTTTGGCATGATTCGCTCTCAATCATCTTTGAAACCAGGACAAAGAATCCATATTTCTGTATACCAAATATTTTCATTGTCTCTTTGAAACAAGGTCATAGCAGATAAGGGCCAATGTGTCAGCACCATCCCTCGAGTCTAATTCTGGGGGCCTTAGAAGGCCCTGTGTCAGGGGTAGTGCCTCTGTTGAGCCAGCCAGCACGCGCAAGCCCGTCACCATATTTTAGAAGTAAATGACTTCACGTCCTCCTGACGTGCCTGTGTTTTATGAACAGCATGCGCTGGAAATGCAATGGCTCTCGTTCTTTTAATGGGTCACCTATTTATTGATTAGATGAGCATGAACACTTTTCAAAAAACATTTCCCGCCCCAGGCAAAAAAAAAAAAAAAAAGAAAAAACTGATTTGTTTTCATACTGGTGGATTTTTTTAAAACATGAAAAGGTTTACACATTTACCCGATTTTCTCAGTCTTGCTTTTGTATATGTCAAATGTTCTTAACGGGGTCATCATCTTGCAGTAAAAACAATATACTACCCCACTATATTACACAATGCTAAGTTTTGCTGGACAGACTATTATATATGTGGCCTGCAGAGTCAAACACAGTGATTCTGTATTATCGTTTCTGTCATTTAATCTAAAAGGGCTGATACACCACTAAGCATCCGAGTGTATTTCCATGTACACGCCACCACCTCAGAGACATTTTAATCAACACATTACCATGCAAAAATAATTAGCATTCTTGTCATTGGCGCCAGAGACAAGGACGTGTTGCTGTATATTTACAAGGTAAGAAAACTACACTTCAAAACATCAGCTTTACTGGTTTTCCTTACCATTCCAATGCACTGGTTTGTTTGGTGTGCAAATTATCAATGTTTTTACTGTTATCAGAAACAAAGATGTTAATTAATATACTTCCTCCTGATCCTTTCTAGTACTATGTGGTTTTCTTTCCCAAGATATTCATCGTGTGGTCAATGTATGCCAAGGTGTGTGTTCCCGGACTAACAACGTTCAGACTGTAGCATGTACCTGGCAACAAGTTAGCCACCTGCTGGAAGGCAGATTACACTCGATCGAGTTCACTAGTCACTCGACATGCATTTAGAATGTACTATTCCAGTTTTGTTATTAACTAAGTTGTTCGTTTCAATCTCCTATCAAATACCAATATTACCCACTGCATAATAATTATCATACACACAGACAAACGAACAAACCATCAGTATTTACCTATAATGTACACCATTTTTTTCCCGAAAAGGACTTTAAGTCATCCAAAATGTGTGACTGACAGGTACCATGACAATAATCAGTTTCCGAGAGCAATCTGATCAGAGTGAATCGATTAATTCATTATTCACCAAGGGAGTCTTCGTCAAGTACTTGATCATTTTTTTTCCCCAAAGAAAAATATTTGTGAATGCTTATAAAACAGATCTTTCGAAATCAACTAAGGCATTTCTAGAGTAATTCCTTTAAGAATAAATAAGTACATAAATAAGGCCCGTTAACTTCAGTAACAGACGCAACAGGGGAGCCTTACTCTTACCTATTGACCAAGTAACTAACTAAATAACTAACTCATACACTGGTTTGCAACATCCAAAATAAAAAAAAAAAATCCCTTTCTTCAACATTAATAATCACAGTTATGAAATCCGGCAGTGATTTGAATCGATTCATTCCAGCACGTTTCTGGACATATGTATCATATATGAGAATAAAGACCAAAGGACACTTGGTGTCCCAGTTACAGTAAGGTTCTCCTTTATTTCATCAATGTAACACCTGTGCTTCTGAACCCGAAAACGGCTTGTTGTTTGTTAGAAGTGTGTAATGGTAACGTGATGATTATGGAGAACACGTATGATTGCACACCTTGTCTCCGCAGTCTTCTCTTCCTGAGGCCGAAGATCCTGACTTTGGAAAAGATGTCGACTAGGTTGCCATTGCAGAGACCCTTGTTTTTACTCGGACTCTTCCTCCTCCTGTGGCTGGCGGGCCGGTTAATGTTCTGCTCCCGAGCTTGTCTCTTTTGGCGGATTAAACCGCTGGCAATGGCTGCTGCCATGTCTCAAGAACACAGCACTGTCCAGAGCAAACAGCACACACACACACACACACACACACACAAACAAACACACACACTCACACACACCTCGTTTGTGCCTGGACTGTGGACTAACGTCCCATAGTGGTGGACGATGGAGCCTTTTGGTCTATAAATGACACAGACTGATCTTTCTGGGTGAAGTCCAGAGCCTACAGTTTAGAGGAGATGCCAGGCGACGTCTTCTCATCGTTTAAACGTCCGTGCACATTAAGCAGTCTATGGTATGACACCTCTTTTGTGGTATTACACTTTTTTTTTTTTTTTTTTGGTATTACACCTCTTTTTTTCGATCTTTCACAGTAAAAAACATCCTCCCCCCACCCCGTACACAAGCGTCGGTGAAACTTCACAAAAAGGCAGATTCCAGACAGGTGTCCATTCTGCATCTGCACACTGGTCGTGACATCCAACAGCAGTCAGGTAACCACCAGTCTAATTTAGGTGGAATACTCCTGTTACTTTTTTGTTAATATTTTATTATTTTTGTCTGTTTTTTTTTTTTTCTTTTTGCCTGATGAGCAGCGACGGCCACCGCCTGAGACAGCACAAAAGATAATTATAATAATTATTATGATGATTATTATGATGATTATTTCCTTGAAGGAGCGCGCATCGTCTCCCAGGTACGGATGTGTGGCTGCGATGCTTCAGTCTCCATATTCATCAGGTTTAAAAGGCGATCGGCGACTTCCCTTCATGCTGATCAATAACAGGAATCCCATTTACCTTCACACTGTCCATCATCTCGAAGAGTGCTTACAATACGACCGATGGTGTAATATTAACTTTCTAGTGCCCATTTATGAACAAAAAAAAAAATTATATTATATTATAATATATAATATATTATAATATAATAATAATAATAATAAACTTACCCAAATTAACCGGAGGAGCATTCAAAATATATTCATATTATATTCCACTCCGGATGGAGAGCGGTGTAAATATTCCTCGTTTCCAATAAAAAAAAAAAAAAGAAAGAAATGAAATTGAAATGGTGATATTGGGGTAAAAACCTACAGCTGTGTCACCAGGATGACGCCTGCCCGGTGAGAGCACCGCACAAATAAATAAAAGTTAAAGAGGCATTAAATAACGCTGTTCGAATGGCATTCTCCACCCAGGAGTACAGTCGCAATTCTGGACGGTGTGTACAACGGCAAAGCGAGCGGCGGCCCCGCACCCGGCTGTCGGATCACATCCCCGCAGCCTCATTTCGGGGCAAAGATGAAAAGGCGGCGGCGTCGTGTGTCCGCGGACAAATGAGCATCAACAAGTCGAGGTAACTTCTACCTGGGAGGGGGAGAAAGCCCACCCTCCGGGAAGGAGATCAGCCCGCTGTCTGACTGTCTGCCATCAGCCGCTGCTCCAATTGCACACTTGGGCTGTAGGACTGACGCCCCCGCTCAAACGTGATCGTATAGAAAGCATTTCATTCTCACACACTCCATATGGGCACAGCCAGGATTGATGCTCACACAACCCAGCTGCGATCAGTCCGCATACTCTGCTGCTAAAATCTATGGCTTTTTTGGACCGTATGCAGTATTTATTTACTGTACTGGGCGTGCTTTTGTTTACTAAGGCAGGGAATTGCATTTTGTATAGTTTGCA
>JAACJT020000030.1:11990741-12002007 GCA_009936485.2 Gymnarchus niloticus | reverse complement strand
AAAGCAATATCTTGAATATTGCATTGCTCTATATTAAACTCTATACTGTACTACTAGAATATATGTTTTTTTGGACCATATGCAGTATTCATTTACTGTACTGGGCGTGTTTTTGTTTACTAAGGCAGGGAATTGCATTTTGTATAGTTTGCAAAAGCAATATCTTGAATATTGCATTGCTCTATATTAAACTCTATACTGTACTACTAGAATATATGTTTTTTTGGACCGTATGCAGTATTTATTTACTGTACTGGGCGTGTTTTTGTTTACTAAGGCAGGGAATTGCATTAAGTATAGTTTGCAAAAGCAATATCCTGAATATTGCATTGCTCTATATTAAAGTGGTGTTTGGTTCTAATGGAACTGTTAATAAATTTTAATGGGGGGGGCTGACTGATAATTAATCACCGCAGTGGTTAGACTGGGAGATCATTTACAGAATGTCATTGTCTGGCCATAACATGCAGCACGTCTGTTTGTTGAACCTGACACATCACTCCGATCGTTTCACCGCTTTTGACTTCGACTTATGCCGTGTAAACTGGTGGTCAATTCAATTCAAGGTAACCCAGTTATTTTCTAAACATTATATAAGGTCAATATACCCTATATGGGTTTAAAAACCATAACCTGACTCTCCTTTATAATGACACATACATTCGAGGTCTTCTTTTTTCATATCGAAACAGCGAAATACAGAGGTTGAATAACAAAATCAGAGATCTTTCATTTTAAATTCATACGAATTACTCTGTGATTTAGGCCTACCCTACCTGATTCACAGGACAAAGACTCAGGAGCGCCATCTGCCGTTCTTCCCTGTAATAACGCGCTTATGCCATGGAGACGAGAGAATCATTTGTCGAATTGGACTGTGCCTTTATAAGAGGACATTTAAAGGAGAACATATTTTGGGAATATTTTATATCTGACACATTTCACTTGGACATTGGTTCAAGAAGTAATTTCCCATAAGTGACGTTAAAAAGTATTTGTTAAGTAAGGTTATATTTCTCTTTAAGTCCACATTTGACAGACTACACAATATACAAAGATTATTATCTAAATTAATACCGATGATGTACTATTTTGGCATGGCATGTAAATTAAACTAATTATATTTGCTTGTTCTTTTCTTATTAGATCGTTTTAGCTAATCAAATAAATAATAGGCCATAACAGAGCTGGGAAATGGTATTGATGGTTCGAGAGGCCAGTAACATCCTGAATTGTTTATTTGTCAACATTAAAATTGGTAGTTTCCTTAGCTCAGGTTTTTATGAAATGATGTACATTCATCTACCAAGCGATCGGCTAAGCCCCTTTGTTCAATTACGTGGAGTTATGCCCCACGTGACCACCACTGGCTCTCCGAAGGTAGAGGGACCGTAGGGTGCAACTTTGTGCAGTGCAGCCTCGCCTTACTGGTGTGGCTGTGCCGTCAGAGTTACGGCTCCTTGCCCGTAGCTGACACTCTGCCCTAAACAGCAACACGTTTACGGCAGGCTGAAGAAATGCCCTTGAACACAGCGTCACCAGTAACATCCATATCACACACACGCAATGCGAGCATTTCATTATTGACAGACAATTACGTTGAGAACGACGTTATATCCCGCTGAAATAACTGCAATACACTGAATTCCCTGGAAATTCTATATGTAGTGATACATGGAGGTGACTCAAATATCTACCAACTGCTGAGGAAATATTAATGTTTCAGACCATAACTGGAACCCATGCTGGAAATAGTATGTCGCTCCCACAGCATAGGGGAAAATTTAAATCCATCATATTAAATGTATTGTATATTACGTCGTCAGTTCTCATTAGTGGTGATTAGCATATGACAGATATTCATTTTCTAACTGCTTAACCTGTTGTGTTTGATGGGGTTGTCAGTTAACCCCATCCCAGCCAGCATACGGTACATATGGCCAGACTTCCCAGCAAACGGGGAACGTTCCAGGAATGTTCAGAACGTAATGAGAACGTTATTGGATGCTGTGGGAATGTTCCCTGTTTGCTGGGTGGAGGGGCAGTGCGAGAACAGGCTGGACCTCAACTGCCTGGGTGTGGATTTGAAAAGACCCGATATCGCATACACGCAACACATGACTTTGAAACTACAATTATCCTGGCTGTGTGTCAATAGACTGCGGGAGAAAATGGGGGGGGGGGGGCACACAACACCCTACACAAACAGCAGAGGTGGGATTCAACCCTGAAGGTGTGATATGATAGTGCCACCCCTACAAAACATGCGCACCACACGGAAATAAGCTGACTGTCCCGATTTTGAGAAGCCAATTAATTAATTACAAGGTTCAGTAATGTAGACAGCGAAAACAGTCAAGTGTTGTTACCTTTACTTTGAACTTATCCATAGATTTCAATGATGGGTTAAGTCATTAAACTGGATTCAGGGCATTTTCAATCAGGGCCACTACAGATTAAGAATGTATAGGCCTTCTTTTATTTATGTAATTTTCTATTAGCCCATCCGGATCACAGATAAGTTGAATCAGATCTTATCTATAGTGATGGGAGGACTGAGGCCTTGACACCCATGGATCGGGAGATTACTGCATGCCGCTTTTCACAGAATGATTTAGCCCACCTGTCACAGGGTTAAAACAGCTGGTAATTGACAGTTCCCGGTAATTTCCCCCAGCACACTTCAGCTCAGAAGCAAAACTGGATTCAGAAGAAAAATGATGGAAATCATGTCATCCAATGAAGGATGTGAATGGGAAGTCATTGGTGGGCCCAAATAGTATCTATGACGAGGTTATGAACATACTGATTTTCAAATGTTCGTTAAGTGCACGTATTGTATAAACACATTTATGCATACACACCTAAGATTAGAAATGGAAACAGTGTTCTTGCTGTTTAAGATGATTAGGTAGTAAGCAATTTTCACATCACAGATATTCCACATACAGGAGTACAATTTCAGCCGTCACCACGAAACGAATCTCATTCTGCCAAAGCACGCTGAGAAGAAGGCTCTAAGTTGATCTTGCACCATTCTCTGACAGGGCACAATGGTACAACAGATGTTTCCGTTACTAGCCTCACTGTGAACTTTTCCAAGGTTTCCTTTTAGGGCTTTCCCGAGAGGTTGCTGGAGAAAGACTACGGTGTAGTACAGCATTCATTAGAATGCTGTAGAGGGAGCTATGTACAGTAAAAACGATGCCCCAGTGTTGTGCTGATTGTATCAGATGTTTCCTCCTATGGTGAGAGCACAGGTCAGGAGACTCTATGCTCAAAAATAGCAAATTATCGGCAGAATATTAATTGACACTAGTGAAACGTGCAGCTCACCTGATTATAAACTTGTGAACAGGTGTAGGGAAGCACTTCACATGTCAGCAGCCAAGACATTTCACATGAAAGGGGTGTTTTTGCATGTAAGACAACAAAATATACTGGTCAGAAGAAGACAGGGGCCCTGCAAATGGCCGGAAGACTCGACATGTCGCTCCCTCTTTGATCTCACATTCTCAGCACAAGCACAGAGGTATTCCTCTGAAGTCTAGGAACAGGCTTGGGGCTTTCTGCTTATCAATTAGCCACAAATCCTGATAGCAGACATTTCACTTTTGGGCCAGTGGTAGGTGAGGTTGGGTGCAGGAGGAAAGGTTTGCACAACAGACTCATTTTATGCTAAAGTGAAATTAGTTTTCAATGTTTTTTTATAGTAACACCAGAGGATTTTCAATCGTATTTGATCCATTTTTAAGGACGTGCTGAAGGGAAGGAAGGCTTTTAATACACCCAAAAGTAATGTGTTTGTCCTGCACAGTTTCTGGGGTACACCGGGAGGGATTCAGTGTTGACGTGTCTGCCGTTTACCCTGAATCAGGAATGAGAAAATCTGATGCTGTGTAGAACAGAGTTGTGCCGTGAAGAAAACCTGGGTAGGCCTCATCGTCCATGCAGATGAACTACTGTAAAGATAATCCTTCAAATCCAGAACAGGGATTAATTGCCTCTTACGGCTCCTGCTTAGACAAATTTGGCTGAGACTGTATTAAGCAGTTAAAGCGCTCAGCGATACATGCAAAGAATGATGCACACATGAGCACTTTTCCTTCACTAAAGGCATATTTTATAAAATTCTTCAGTTCCATCAGTAGGTAGACCTGTAATGCATTAACACGAGAAGGGATCCAAGCGTGGAATTCCAGTGTTAATTGACAAAGGGGTCGGGTAGAAATTGGATTGCTTGAAGAGAGCCAAGGGGTCATTGGGCTAATAAAGAGCAGACACCTTCCAAAGCCAAACTGCAAAAGTCGTAAATCCAAAACACAGAATTCAATACGTAAAACACAGAACGAGAAAACCAGTAAAGAAGGCTCGAGTCGAATGCAGAGGTCAGAACAAGTAAATCAGGGGGCTTATTTAGGGTGAAAACACACAATACTTCACAACAAGGTAACTGCATTGCTATAATTTAAATGGCAGATAAATGGGCTGCAAGTGAGTTAATTCTCCAGATAAGTAGAATGAGAGCAGACTGGGTATGGTTGGCTGTGGGTGGGCACGATAAGACCTAGAAAAGTGGTAAAGACAACATGGCAGGCAACCCATTTTAAAGTGTTTGCACACATCCATCCATTTTCTAAACTGCCTCATCCTGTTCAGGGTCTTCGGGGGGCCTGGAGCCTATCCCAGGCACCACAGGGCACAAGGCGGGTGACACCCTGGATGGGGTGCCAGCCCATCACAGGGCACAGCCACACACACACTCACACACCCAATCACACACTATTTAGCTGTGCCTGTTAGCTTGTAAGGCATGTCTTTGGACTGTGGGAGGAAACCGGAGGACCCAGAGGACACCTGCATAGGCGATGGTATAGAGTTATGTGATATTTATTGATTTGATAGGCGCTTTTTTCCAGAGCAATGTTAAAGTGAGGCAGATGACACATCACTTGTTTACAGCTGTCAAGGAGCCAAATTAGGCTCAGGTTTCCAGTGAGTGACTAATAGTATTGCAAGATAATGCTGCTGAAATTTCTCAAGCGTATTGTCGTAGCTTCACTCAAATGGGATTTACAACAAGCCCAGAACCTTTATAAAAACCTGACATCATTGTTGACTCCTTATTGGCTGTCGCACAATCCCTAACCCGTACATCGCCACCTCACTGGTCTGTGCACAGCAAGTCTATACTGTCCTGCTATTAGACTCATCGAGAAAAATAACTTTTTCAAAACAAAATGCCGAAAGATTTGTGAACCACTTTGACTTTCTGAGCGTTAATGTAAAAAACCGAAAGCAATCAAAGGCGAGTGTTATTAAAGGCTGAGAGGTTGAAATGCTGCCCTCTGCTGGTAGAATGAGAGTCGTAGTCCCACCCAGAAAATCCGAGGGGAGCAGGTGAAACAGAGCAGCATTCAGTCAAGCGCATTAGCCAGACCCAAAACATCTAGAGGATCACCAAGGGCAGGGAAACAGAGACTCAGCCGTCAGCCAATCATCAACGCAGATTCTGAGTTCAGCAAAGACAGTGTGAGCACTGTGAGATCAGAGGAGTAACAGCACATCATGGGTGCGACACTCGGTGTGGGGCGAAGGAAGGAATCACTCAGCGCAAACAGAGATTTGACATGGAAACACCACACATCTGGCAGCTAGGCTACCCACAGTCACATGGAATTACAAACAAGGAGAGCACTTATACATTCCGTGTGCAAAATCATTACGAAAAGAAGATTTTTTGAACAGGAAAAAGTACAGTGGTGCTTCTTGGGGGAAAAAAAAACACTTCTGTCTGATTCTTTTTTCATTTCACAACAGCAAAAAAGGATATTACTTCAAAACCTTATTCAGGAGAAAAGAAGAAACAGGTTTCAGATAAACTGTCAGCCGACACAAAGAATGGTAAATGTTTCGATAATCTCTCTGGACGTTCAGAGCACAGGAGGTAAAAATCCTTCACAACAATAAAAAGAGGCCACACAGCCCCCCCCCGATTCTTTTGTAGAGGATGGGGATAACGGTGTACGTCTGACTCGCTCAGCATCATTCGGCACAGTAAACACCATACTGTCTCAGATTCAAAATGCTGGCATCCACACACATACAAAGTGCCTGGGCATCCCTTTATTGTCCCTTTTCCTGAAAACTGCCCTGAAACTTATTGGCTGCAGCGGCAGAGGGGCAATCGGTCAAAAAATAAAAACTGCTGCTTCAGCAGCGGACGAGCTAAGGCCTCGTCTCAGAGAGGGAACTGAGGACGGAACCACGGCTACATTGGCTGGATTAGTGATGTCAGAGGTGTGAGCTGGCAAGGCGCACTGGGCTCGGATGCGACTCCTTCACGCCGTAGCTGTGAGACGCTGGCCGTCGATAGAGCATCCCGTTCCAGGGCCAGTGACTGTTCTGCTTTCATAGAGACAGAATCCTGTCCACCATCTGCGGTCTAAGTGAGAGCACTTTGGCTAGGAAAAAGGACACAAATTACATAAACGACTTACAGCACCGAGCTCTCTAAGAGCTTTATTAGGAACTCCAGTGACACAAGGCCTCCTTTATCCCACACAAGTCCTCAGTTAAACATTACTTTTAAGTACTTATTAGTACTTATTAGTCAACTCCGAAAGTTTCTAAATCATTGTGGTTTTGGGAACATGTGATATCTGGTGGGTGATACTGTACTCCACTATATTCTCTAGACGTGAGGCAAGGAAACTTTGGGAACAGACTCGAAATGTACAGGATGATTAAACTGCAATTAAAATAGCGCTTTTGAAAATCTGTTTCAAGGCTGATTTCCTCAGATAGACGTCTAATACTGTGGACATTTTTTCATCTGAAAAACTAATACTAATGTAATACTAATACTAATTACTAATGTAAACCATTGTGTAAAATGTATCATAAGATCGGTATGTAGAATAAGGAAAACAATCAGTAAAAAAAAAGTTAAACTTAAAAAAAGAAAAATTCTGCTATAGAGAAGAACATGAACACTTAGAGACATGCTCTGATTTTTGCTAAGGACACCTCAGATGCCCCCAAGTGGTCTCAAGAGGCTATTACATGTGAGATGGGCTCGTGATAACCATTTAGGTCAGTAGCTACGGTGGGTTTGCAGGTCACTCACACGTAATGACCGTAATAACCCAGCACACATACACACACACACACTAATATGCCAGAGGGACCTACTTTTTCCCAAAATGCCTGCCAGCTCTAAACTCCAGCTGTTGTAAAACCCAGGTTATCTTGCCATTTTCTAACCAAACACAGATCTGTTGTACAAACAATGCCTGAGCAGAACAATTACAATAACAAAACTGAGATGGTATCTTCTCATTTCCCTTGTCAAACTTTGACATAATGGCTTAAATTGGTGCTAGATACCTGCTGTGTATGCCAGATTAATGTCTCCAGCGTCTACATTCCATACCAATAGTCAAAACATGCAATCAGAACATGCAGCCACAAATCATCCCGTGACTGTCATCACGTTCCTCTCAATGACCGCAAACCAGCAAACCAGCAAAACAGTTTAAATCCTAATACATATCTAAACTGTGAAGCTGCCCAATGCAGCTTTTCAGGCTGATTATGTAGTGCTTATACGGTGCAATGACTATAGATACTTAATTTTTTTCCAACTATGCAACATACAAACATATGTTCAATTTTTGTTTCCATAACAAATGACCATGACCCTGTGTCCATAATTTAAGACGCTCAGCTGTCCCTGGGCAGACACAATGACTTGAAATAGCGCCAGTGTTTAAGGGCAAAGGAGGATAGCATGACGGAGGTGAACTGGGCTCCACCATGGGTGGGATTCTTAATTTTCTGTTAGAGTTTTACAGGGCTTTAGTTTGCTGCATTTAAAGGGGCTTTGGTTTCATTTTGCATTTGTTTTCTTTCATAATAAAGCATCTTGTGTCTCTGCCCAACCCCCGTGTGCCACGTTTCCCCTCGTCACCTGCTATAAAATCCCCAGTGTGCCTTACATTGCAACGCGAAAGACCGAATTCACTCATTTTTCTCCTATCTTCCAGACACTGAAGTATCCTCCAGATGGCCGTTTATTGTCCTCAGTTCACTGGAGACGCCAGAAAGGAGAGACGTACTCTACAGAAGAGTTAACAGCTGCAGAAAATGTTCAAGCATGTTGAAAATGGATAAGTTGCAACATTTTTGTTTATTTGACTCCAGTTTGGTTGTATTCTGCAGCCAGCTGTCAATATGCAGCTGTCATGCTAAAAACACATGGAAAGTTGATAATTGATGTACCTGGTAGATTGTTAAATGTAACACTTAAAGTACTAACACTGACTACTCTTGTGAATCAGATTTTAAATATAGTAGCCGTAAATTATCCGGGCGACATTCCATATTTCAAAAGATTCATGGAGGTACAGACTGACTGGCTGCTTCACTCTTAGCCAGTCTACCCCCCATGAACCGTGTCAGTTCCAGAATGGCTTCTATCAATCTTTGAAATTTGCTGAGGGGCAACAGCACATCAGGACCCCAATCAGAGAATGCTCCGCCTCTCTTTTCTTAAAGGAAACCTGCTGCTCGCCGTTGTTTTCCTGCCTTTTCAAACTTTAACATTTCTTTCAAAATTAAAGGTCAAATTGCCCTTCATGAAAGAAATGTAACCTTCATTAGTGAAATGAAATTAGAAAATAACAAAAAAAATCATAGCAGCATATTTGGGAAAAACCTTTAAAAATGTACAAAATATATGCATAAATTCCTTTGGCTTTTTAGAAATATAACGTAAAGCTTTGATATGAACTAAAAAGTCACGCTGGAACAAAACTGAATCTGCTCTTCTGACACTAAGCAGCAAACGCCTGCAGCCCTACACAGGCACTCTGCAGATGTATTACTGGGTTACAACAGTAGGTGGCAATATAAAGGGACAGAGGAATAAAGATCGAGAGACCACATGATGGAGAGACACAGAAAAAGACACAGACTCATCTGCAGTCACATGCATGAAGAAGTTACTCTCCGCCACCAGGACTGATCCCAAAACAGCCCGTGTGGACCATGACGCTTATCCAGAACTGCTTCAGAGAATGTTATGTACAGCCATTATTACATGCAGTCACACATAGACTACACTCTTAATGTCAGTAATCGTTACAAGCACTTGATTCATTACTCATTATCTACTACTAAATATCTGAAAAGGTTATAATAAGTACACTAAAGTCTTTGAAATTTTTTCACACAAATTTTTTTCCACAGTAACACTACAGGTACTTAAAGATCCCCTGCATAGCTACGATCAGTATATTTTTGGACATTAAAAATGCCATGCAAGTTATTATAAGGGAATTCCACCTCTAAAAACAAGTTTGTTCTGTCCAATCGTGGACAATTATCTAAGTAGACGACATTAACCTACAATCAGTCCCTGCCTGACATTTTCCTCATCCACTGGTGTTTAATTCTGATATTAAAGACTCTCCTTTACGATTTCTAGTACTACATTTTAATATTTCATTGAATCCTTTATGAGATAAAAAGTCAGAGAATGTTCTAGAGATGGCAAAACACCCACCAGAACAACGTATGATCGTCCAACCAGCTTTTAAAAAATGTGGAACAATCATGCAATAGGACTAATATTACTATTTAAAGACAAGAATTTGCTGCACAAAAGTAGAGATGACGTACAACATAAAAGAAACCACATTTCCCTTTAAGACAATGCAACACATTGCAGACTGCGTTTTACGTTTCATTGTTTTGGTAGAATAAATAGCATAAAATACCTAATAGCTTATCTGAAGAAACTGCGTTGCAAGACAAACCCTGAATGATTCATGACTGAACATACAAGCAGATATTCAGGGGTTCACCAGAAGCAGTAATCCTTGATGAAGCAACTGAGAGTTTCAGAGTGCAAAGGCTGATTGTCTCCATTCCAACAGGTCTGGCAAGGCAGCAGAGAAGCCTGGGGTAATCATCTATCAGGAAGGGGGGTTTTCCTATCGCCAAGCAGATCTGCTGAGTCACAAGCAGTTGCCCAAGCCCCTGTCCACCGCCTGCACACTCCCTGGCTCCGCTTTAATTGATAAAACTGACAGAATATACCCGACGTTGCTAAGTAACAGCCTGGCATGTTCCTTGAAGGAATCTCCAGGCGTCAGAGTGAGGCAGCCACCACGGCTGCGTGACGCGCACCTACGGCTCCCCGGGCACTGAGAGTGGACCTGGCATATCTGGGCATTACATGCTCAGAGGCACCTGGCATTTGTTATGGATGCACTTTGGTGCTGAGCCTAGTCCAGCGGGAGAACAGGATTATGGGTAATGTTAAAGTTATCACCTCCTCATGACATCAAATGCACAGCCATTCTCATCAGTCGTACATGGATAGGATCAACAGGCATTGAAGCTGATGACATAAAGGCACCAATCATACGAGGACACCGATGTCTAGGATTTAAAGAGAATGCCTAAAGATAACTAATACTTGTGTCATGAGGCAAAAATGTCTATAGTCCAGCCATTCATCCATCCATCTTCACACCATTAATCCTCGACAGGGTCAAGGGGAAATCGGCGGAAGACAGATAGCTACATTGCTAGTCTAGCCAACACCTGTCCAAAATAAAACATAAACAGATCCACTTTTGCATAAAGATCCAGGATATGTTTTGCTTTTGACTGTTTTATGTATGAACTTTACAAGGGCTTCTTATGACTTCATGAATTTTGACTCCTGTCATAGTGTTATATTCACTTGGGGTTCAGAATTCGGCTATACGATCACTTAATAATGCATGGTAGGAACCATACCAATAGCAGCAAATTCGGTATTCTGGATGCTACTGTGATTTTCTCCTGTGTCACTCATTAAATTCACATCCTGATATTCCGGGATGGTACGGAGTAGGGCTTCACCCAGTTATAGAGCTACTGTAGATGTTTCTGCTGAAATCAGAGCTGATGTGCGAAATACTGCATGCAACAGCATACTAACAGAAAGGCTGGCAGCCAGGCAGGTTCTGGGGGTCCGATACAGATGAATGTCCAGGTAGGTTCTGGGGGTCCGATAGAGACGAGTGTCCAAGTAGGTTCTGGGGGTCCGATACAGATGAGTGTCCAGGTACTGTAGGTTCTGGGGGTCCAATACAAATGAGCATCCAGGTACTGTAGGTTCTGGGGGTCCGATACAAATGAGCATCCAGGTACTGTAGGTTCTGGGGGTCCGATACAGATGAGTGTCCAGGTAGGTTCTGGGGGTCCGATA
>JAACJT020000030.1:11943154-11983713 GCA_009936485.2 Gymnarchus niloticus | reverse complement strand
GTGTGTGTGTGTGTGTGTGTGTGTGTGTGTGTGTGTGTGTGTGTGTGTGTGTGTGTGGAGCTTGAATGTTTTCATGATGTATCCTCTTACAGTGCAAAATATGTAGTTTGGGCAAACTGGTGTTTGGAATTGCTGGTCGTGTGTGTGTGTGTGTGTGTGTGTGTGTGTGCCTGGTTATGCTATTCAGAGTATTCCCATGCCTTATGCCTTATACTTCCTGTGAAGCTCCAGCCTCACTGTGACCCTGTACTACATATGTGATTATTGGACAATGGATGCATGAATTCCATACCCCTTCGGTAGGCAAAAGCTTTTAGTAAAATCTCCTGTCCAGAAGTAGAATTTTATTTCATTTATTAAATACAACCAATGGTCAAAGTATTTCAGCAGTCATAATACAAGGAGTAAAAAATAAAATGAAAAAACATTCTCAGTCATTCAGATGTAAATCTAACCTTTCATCAACCCTCAAATTCCGACAATCAGCATCTCTAACTACATTACCAATGGCATGGAAGGACATGATCTAAGAATTTGGGAGACCTTGACATCAGCAGGGCAGCATGGATTTGGTTCACGTCCCTAAAATTCATGCTTCATTTTAACCTTAAACTCTCCATTATATTTTTAGAATAGAATTTCTGACTAGAAACAGCAAAGGCTCATTAATGACATTAAGCACAAAAATTTAAGTGTAATTTACATATATCTCCTTTGTTCTATCCTATCCTCCTTATTTTCCCCAATAAACCAAAACAGAACATAAGTCACATGCATATTTATTAGCATCCACTCTATGAATACTGATCATTATTTATGGAAAACCCTGATTCATCCACACATTTCTAATGATTCATTTTCAATGATCATTTCCGAAGCATTCAGCCCAGTTTTCGTCTGGCAGTAGACACAGATGAGGAAACTGCTAACTCTGAGCATTCTAGCAAGGTACATAGAGGCAGAACCTACCACTAAGAAATCCTCTTCTTCACCGGGGTGGTCATGTACAGATCACTTGTTGTCCAGTGGGCTTCAGTGAGTTCATGCAACAGGTATTTTTCACAGATCGAGGTCAATGCACAAGACGCAATTTTAATAATCAGCCAGAACCACCAGGGGGAAAAAAAAAGAAGTTTTGTATGGGATGTCAAACATGGAAGAGCACATCAGCCTAGTGAGTGGCACTGTTCCCTCAGAGCTCAATGCCGTGGCTGTGTTTCCATTGGTTCTCTATGTGTAGACTTCTTTCACCCCATGTTTGTATGAGGTTGCTCTCATGGGATTAGGTGAATTGGTGTCTTTAAATGATTTGAAGTGTGTGACTGTGTGCCCGACAATAGACCAGCATTCCATCTAGGGGGTACTCGACCCAGAACCCTTGCTGGTTATGAAAGACAAATGAATGAATATCCAATGCAAAATTACAGCAAGGTGTTTAACGAGGTGTTTTCTCATGTTTGTATTAATATTAAAGCAGCTACCATAAAAGAAAATAAGTTCCTTATGTAGGAATGTCCCAGCAAACAGGGAACATTCCCACAACTTTCAATAACGTTCTCATTAGGTTCTGTTGTAACGTTATATAACTAACTTTCCTGTAATGTTCTTAAAACCCTGGATCAGGAACCTTAACCAAAAAAGAGCATTGAAGGAACATTTTTAAAATAACGCTTTTTTCCAAAACGTTGCTGGAACGTCCAGAAAACGGGACATAAAACATTCTTACAACCTAAAAACAACGTTTTAAAAACGTTCTGCTAACCTAAAATTGTTAGCCGGGATACGGGGCTGCGGGGACATCTGAAGCCTATTCCATGAAGCGCGTGGCAAAAGGCTGGGGTATACCTTGGACGGGATGCCAGTCCACTGCAGGGGAAAAAAACTCACACACATCCTCATTTATACGCTATGAGCAGCAGGAACAGGCACCAATTAGCTTAAGGAGGGAGGACACCAGAGTACCGAGAGGAAATCCTAGATGTGTAAGGCAAAAGTGCTACCCAGTGAGCCTAAAATAAGGAACTTCTAGAACATAATTCTGCATTTATACAACCCACATTCAACAAATGCATTCTAATGGGCTGGAAGATGGATGGATGGATGGATGGATGGATGGATGGATGGAATGTAAGGACCAACACAGCATGCAAACTCAGAACTGGGCAGGTCATCACAGGAAATTTATACATTAAACATTAAGAGTTTTTGGTCATCAGATACACATATGTGTGTTAGCCAGCACACAAAATCTGTTTTTGCTTCCTGTGTCAGTTTAAATATATGACTCTATGTGGTATTTAGCATTTAAAAAAGAGTCCAGAAAGACAAAATGTGTTTTGTTTTGGTTTTTTTTTGTAGCATTTAGGACGCTATATTTTTCACTGTTTTGTAATTTTCTAATTATAACTGTAAAGCCAAGTACAAAAATACAGAGGACATCAAATGCTGGTTAAGGTGAACTTATTTAATATGCTGTGGCCGAACAGGCATTTTAAGTACTAAGCACGGTGTAATACTTTTGTGCCTCTTTAAGACTAATATATAACACTCTGCAACATTACAGTTTTTTGTTTTTTTTTTTAAAATATTGCGGTCAGCATGGAGAAAAATCTTCATCAGTACCAGCTGGCATGTTACCCTGTGTTCTATTGGGAGGGGAGAGTTAATTCGTGTTTCATGAAGCCTGTGAAGTGATATATCATGCAGAAGGACGAGAAGGCAGCCACAGGTTACCTGAGAAGTTAAAGTGAGCTGCTGAAGTCGCACGGCGGTGTAAATCACGCAGAGTGGAGCCTTTACTGGCTATCATACTCAGATTGAAGCTGTCTGCTCTAAAATATCACCCTGCGTTCTAATTTAAAACCAGCCAATTAGAAGCAACCTACTTTGGGAAGTGCGGAGGTAAATGCAGCCCACTTTAGCGATGCCTTTCAGGGTAAACGCACATCCGCGCTGCGCAGATGCAGAGCACGTTTCGGAGCTGACACTGGGGATTATGGATGACTGCAAAGACGGAAGCAGCTTTAGTGGGTAATGAGTCCCGTGGTGCGTTTTGCCCCTCAAGAACGAGGTGACTCAGCAGCGACTGGTTCAGAGGGGATCAAACATGATCATATCCAATCCAGTCCACAGAAGTCCCCATGTGACCCCAGCTCGGGGCCAGTCTAAACCTCACATGGTAATGTTGACAGAATAGCATGGTCACATGATCACATTCACCTGGCTTCACTGCCACATGAAACAGGAAGTGTGCAACCAGAAAAGTGTTGCTCTTATCAACAAATGTCAATAGGTGGATGTATTCAATGTTGCCAAAGTGCTAAGGTGACCACGTGAAACAAATAACAGGAAACTGTCCAATTTCAACAAGATTCACCAATAATCATTAGCTGAAAATGATTTGCCTATTTTGCACCAAAAAGAAATTGGCCACACCCTGCTTCTATCCAGACGGGCTGGCCTTTCATGGTGACATTCAGAGATGTTCACGTGAAACTCAGGGTCTCCTTAAACACTACAGCTGGCCCCAGTGAGGCTCCTCACAGCCTTCCATGCTGCTCAGCCCAGTCCAGTCACGCCTCCCAGCCATGCGAGTGCCCAGTGTAGAGCCCAGCATGGCCCACCCTCCCCTCTCGCCAGCAGGTCAGCAACCAATCAGTGAAGAGATTACCAACGGTTAACTGCCCACCAAAAGGCAAGTATGGAGTGGGTAGCCAATTCCTCAACTCCATCTCTGTTATGGCTTTGACAGCATCAGACTGCCATTCAGCAGGGCAACGGTGCTCAAACCTCCCATCATTTGTGAAGCATGACCAGCACTGAAATGAATGAATTTATGCTTCTTATTACAGCCATTGCCATATGCAACGATAGCCCTTATAAAATGTTTAAAATATGCAAACGCATTTGTAAAAAGGTATTTTTGCCCACGTATCTAACTATGACACTGTCTTATATAATTTCCCTTTGGGGATTAATAAAGAATCTATCTGTCTCTATATACACTATATGGACAATAGTATTGGGCCACCAGTTAATGGGGGGTCACATACTTTTGGACTTGGGTAATTAAGCCATACTCATCGCTGAGACAGCTGCATAATTAAACACATAGCCATGCAATCTCCAGCAACAAACACTGGTGGCAGAATGGGTCATATTAAAGAGATTAGTGACTTTCAACGTGGTACCATCATAAGATGCCACCTTCCCAACAAGTCAGTATCAAACTTCTGCCTTGGCTGACTGCAGGTGAAGTGATTGTAATGTGGAAACTTCTATAAACAACAAGAGTTCAGTTGTGATGTCATAGACCACACAAACAGAAAGGGACCCGATGACCCAACATCAATACCCAACCTCGCTGATGCTGTTATGGCTGAATGGCAGCAAATCCCACCAACGATATTGAAAAATCTAGAGTAAAGCTTTTCCCAAAGAGTGGAGGCAAAGGAGGACCAACTTCTTATCTGTACCCTTGGTTCTGGAATGAGATATTGCACAGGCAGGTGGCCCAATACTTTTGTCCATATGGGGCATCTATAACTGCCAATCAATGCTGTGACTGCAGCCAGCCAGGCCTGTGCTCAGCCACACCCAGCCTGGACAGGCTCCACCTCTCCAGAGTTTTAGCGTATCTGTAGCTGACGAACTGATTTACTGTTGGGATATATTAGCACCTTGTTTTCAGTCATCAGAGTGGTGTTTCATGTTCTCTCCATGCTAAGTGGTTATTTCTTGGCTACTCTGTTTGTGTTTGACCTTTTCCTGATTTCTCAGCTTTCTTGTTCTTAGTCTCTTGCCTCAGATTTACTATATTCCTGATTTGCACTGACCAGATCTATAACCTCCTGCCTCAGTTTGGACTATGGATTTTCGGATAACAAATTTGTTTATTCTTCACGTTACAGGGTTTGCCTATTCTGTGCCTGTGTTTTGGATCTTGATATTGTGGCACAGTTTTGTAAATGAAACCTCGTGCGTCTCGTTTGGAGCCTCTGTCTCGTTAATTTATTACAGTCAGACTGTCTGCACGTTTACGCTTTTTCTTCTGTCCTATTTTATGTCCTGTTTGCAATCTGCTGGCATGTGCCAATGCTCTCATCGCAGCATAATTAGTGTGTCTGTCACGGGAGTCTGCCCCCACCACAGATCGGGGTTTGGCCCGCCGCGGAACCAGGCACCCAGGCTGACAGGGACACTCTGGGCTCACCGGACGATAGGGTCCAAGCAACAGCAGTAGAGCAGAAGCGTGAGGTTGGCTAAAGCAGGCAGCACGTGAGTGACTAACGCCTGAGGACATCACCAAATGTCCTGATCCATTTTGTATTCAAGCAAGGCTTTCTGTCGCAGCCATCGCTCTCAATGCACTACATTCCTCCAGAACACAGATCAGACTGGCAGCTAAGACAGAACTTTCGCAAACTTCCACAGTAAAACGAGAGTTATCAGAGATAAGGTGCAAGATAAAGTCGATACTGCCAGCCCTGACTCTCAGGAACAGGAGGTGTGCACATCAAACAAAAAAAAATTGCATAGCAAAAGAGACGAAGTATTTCTTTTTCTGAGTTGCGTGTGGTGCACTGAATATTGTGCTCCGATCTCACGCACATACACCACGCTGTAGCTTTACGCGGTGTTTTAATAGCAGAGCTGAGGCTGCAGTAAGTGTGCAGACCAAACCACAGGGCTGATGAAACGAGATGGGAAAGAAGCTCGTCGGGAGTCAGATTTATGCACATACTGCACACTGCAGTATAAGGTTTGAAACCCCTTCTAATCGTTTTGCAATGCAATAGTGCATCGCAGGGCACACGACTGCAGCACAGCCATGCAAGCACGTTGGGGGGGGGGGGGCATTGCAGCCGTGCAGTTCATACGTGCGCTTTCGATCCAGTATTGAGAGGACCCATTCTTGCATGCCTGAACCACAAACTCCTCCTGACTGCTTCGGAGAGAAGCAGGCTCTCCATCTCCCTGAGACTAGGCCAACACCTGGGGGAAAGAGAGCTTTGTTTGGACAGGCAAAGCAGGCCATGAAAACCCACTGGAGCCAAAGCTGGGGTGGCATGGCCCAGTCTGCTCAGCAGCCGTCAAGAGCTCTGCCCTTGTGTGAGGCCGGACAGACGCAGGGACGACGTCCCAGCCTTAGACACAGACAGCCGTCGTTTCACTTGGCTCATTCTCAGAAAGGAAAGCTTGGGGTTTCTCCTTTCGATGTACTCTTGTTACGAGGCTTAAATGTGTGAAGAGCACTTCAGAGAAGGAAGCACTGCCTTCACACACCGAAGACTACCATTGTGGTGAGGCAGAGCTGAACTGGAGTTTTACATCCAGTTCACAGCCACAACCCGAAGTGGGCCAGCACTCTGCGGAGCGAGGCAGATCTGCTGCTCCCTGTCACAGGCCTTCGGGGCCCTCTCTGCTGGGTCTCCTCGAAGGCTGGGGGAGACGGTACCCGAGGACAGGACGGGACAGAGCGCAGGGAGGCTGTGGTGCACGTGTCATAAGCACAGCTGAGAGTCTGGCTATCAGAAGTGAAAGGGGGGCTTCGCTCGCCTTGCAAAACGGAATGTGGAATCTCAGCTTCACAGCTGGTGTGAACAGAGAGTGCTAAATACCGCTGGATTCTGGAGCAGGAAGATTGAACAGCTATGTCCTTTAAGGTTACTTCTCAGCAGCAAAATTAAATAATAATTACCTTAAGTATTAACCCGTTGCTACCTTAATGAGCTACGGTTTAACCTAGTTAATTAGCAGTACCGGCTCTGGGTCGGATCGATTCTGGTATCACTCGTTTATAAATGCATTACATAATCAAACACGTCTCATGTCGCTTCAATGCACATGTTGAAGACAAAACACAGTTCTTTCAATAGGGGGATTATACTTTTGCTTTGAAGCTTTACAAACTTAAAATACACGTTTCCAATGCAGAAAGCCTAAAAGGAAGCATTTAATACAGACTAAAATATGTTGTGTTTAGAAAATCCATAGCAGAAACATACTTTTATTTCGTTGTGCAGAGATGTAAACTGTGATTTTCATAGAATCAGGGTCAAACATTAGGAAAACGCAAAGGCGTTTCCATATCATGCAAAATAACCTGCAAAGGTAACACCCATAGGATGCAACTTTTAAGGTGTACTCTGACTGTAGAGACTGCAGGAATGACTGTCAGTAGTGCTGAAGAGTGACTTTTTCAGCAGAACTTATTTTCGGCCGACTCCGTGGTACATCTTATGAGTATGGATAATTGGGTAAGTGTAGCTTCTGTGATAGCCTATCAGTAGGCTTTCGATTGTAGCTCATGAAAGAGCAGAGATTGTGTGGTTGTTTGAAAAATCTCTATAACCTGTAGGAGAGTACAGCTTATGTGATTGTTAGAAGGCAAGTACAGTTTTTGGGAGAGTTGTGTGCTAGCTTGGTGTTTGTGAGTATAGCTTTCAGCAGCGCTTAACAGTAGAGTTCGTGCAAGAGTTGGATTTCAGAGTAGGCCTCCCAGATTAGCTTGCAGGTACAGCTTCTCAGCAGTTTGTGCGAATGTTTGTTAACAGGGACTTTCAGGAGACCCGGAGGTAATGTGATTGGAGCTGTGAGGAAATCTTACAAGATTGCTAATGAGTAGACCAAGAGAGATGAGTAGAGAATTCTGAGCTTTGAGTAAAGCTTACGAGCAATGCTTGTGAGGCCTTGTAGAAGGCTTGATCCCTCTTTCCCTGCTCCACAACTCAAGCAAAATGGGTTACTTGGTTCACTGCATTACAGCTCTGAGGGTCGATGGAGGTCAGAAGACCAGACATCAGTCAGCACATTTCCCAGCGAAGGTGGGACTGCAGGGGCCGATACACACAACAGTAGCTGTCAATGTGTTGGAGGGGATCAGACAAGCACAAACAGCATGACATGCATTTGAAATGAAATTATAATACTTTGCGCTGGTTATTTAAATCCTGTCCTTTGAGCTACATTTTTTTTCACTGAATGCCATTAAACACAAATAATACAAAGCACTTCAAAGTCACTTAACATTACTGAAAGAATACATTTTTCAAAGCATCACACGTCGAGCTCAGGGATAAAATCTGTTGAATTAAGACTGTTGAATCCAAATACAGGGATACAATTAACAGAGTTAAAATCGTTACATTTGCAGTCCAAATTACAAACAAATTTGTGCAAATATAGCAGAAAGACACACACACGTAGTCATTGATGGTCCTGAACATGAGAAGTGATAACTCACCTAGACTGAAAACACTAACTCCATTCAGCAAATTCTAGGATTAATTAACTCAACACGATGTAGCAATGGGTCAGCCGTAACTAGTAAAGATGCCATTGTAACTTTCTCATTGTACGATAAAACTTGAGAGTCACTCTCATTCGCTGTGTGGAATTTATTTGCTAATCGTGACGCCTACAGTAAATCTTTAGAAACTGAGCTTACATCTCAGGATCAAGGTTACTGTTGCTAAGGAAGAGTATCTCGGAAAATGAATACAATTGTAAAATGAAACAATAGCATCCACTTAAGCACAAATATAAACAGAACTGTGGTTAAAAGAAGTCGTTGGTTTTTGTATCATCACTGTATGAAATACGGCCTTCTAAAATGTTGTTAAAGCATAAATGCCCAGAAGATGGTGGTGTCTTACGTTACGTTTTCAACCTGACCTTCCCAGGCCACGCCAACTGACATACTGCAGTAAATGGCAAAGTGAAGCAGACGGCATGATGGGTAAGCCCAATTACAAATGATCACCTGATTTATTAAATAATGAATAATGACTTGAGGGAGAATTTTCAAATAGCATATCTTCGGGATTCTTTCCTCTTCCATACCAGGGATGAATTTTTGCACTGTTTCACACTGGCCTTTCTGACCCATCGGGTCTCACAGGAACAAATATCAACACAATTTTACTGGTTGCATTCAGCTGCTTTAGAACTTTCCGATGAGAGAAGTGAGACGAGATCAGGTCACTCGGTGTTTCAGACAAATGTGGCCTTTTCCTTTCTTTTTGGAGTGAAAATGTATAGATGTCAAAGACAGACTGCCCTAACTAGCTAAAGCTAACGTTGAACAGATTAGCTAATTCTGAACTCCGACTTTTACTGGCGAAGGGAAGCTTTCTGTCCTAAACTTGCCCCTGTGGCTTTAGATCCACACTGCTTAGTGCTCCTGCCCCTCAAGCTTTTGTGGAGAATATTTTCTCTTTGCATGGACTGTTTACACCTGGCTTGAGGAAAAGGGCCTCCATTTCTTTGAAGAAATGCATATTTTTTTTAGATTATCAGGCATTTGCATGACTCCTCAACACATACATTCATGTTTCCCGTGTTCCTAAACCACACACGTCTGTTTCGTAGAAGAAAACTTTGATTACCATTCACACCGAGGAATTGTTTCTCATGGGAAACCATTGTATGTTAAAAAAAACTGAACAGATGACCTTAATTTAATGCTTGAACGTTTCTTACAAATGCACAAATATACATTCGACACTGGAAAGAACTGTCATATTTCTCGTAGTTAGAGGACTATATTTCAGACCTGCAATAAATATCTGGAATGGTGTACAGTGTCGTAGTTTACATCAGACACGATGTATGTTCAACTAGTCCTTTCGTATATCTACTTTAATGAAGGCTTTCAATATAACGCTGAAAACTAAAAGTGAATCTAAAACAAGTCAATCTCAGAAAATAAAACAAAACGTGAAACAGCCTGAAAGTAGACTGAAAACACTAAATAAAAATAAAATCGAATGAAAACCTCAAAGTGATGATAACTCAGGACTGAGCGTGCTTGTGTAAATGGGAAGCGGAGGGTCCGCTGTGACCGTGAGAGGGGCCGCATCTCCTCTGCGGCAGGCCTTCTGCTGAATGCAGTATGCCGTGGCTGCCTCTCCTACACACATGGAGAAAGGGCGTGTGTGTGTGTGTGTGTGTGTGTGTGTGTGTGTGTGTGTGTGTGTGTGTGGGCTCAGCTTCAGTGAATACATGCATTATGCTGCAATTGAAACAAAAAAACTGCTTTCCTAATTGTTTGATCCCATAAGAAATCTAACGGCAGCATCATCAAGGAAACCATCACCAATCTTTGTCGAGAGTAACAGATTAAAATTGAAAGGCAAATTTAAGTGAAAAAGGACCAGTGAACCCTGTCTGATCTGTCCACACATACTCCATTCCACTTAAGGACATCAGTGTCGGAGTTACTGACAGGAAGTGCATCTCCTGAGCACCTCTCTCCCGTGCTCCACTCCTCCAGCCCTCTGTCGGTACGCAGGCTCCCACGTCGCCACGCCTGCTCACGGACAGTGAGTAATTAGTCACTTCAGCGTCCCATTAAGGCAAGTCACATGGTTCAAACCCAGGACGCTCGGTGCTTTGTCACCGAAACAGGCCAAACAAGATCTTTGAGGATGTTCTGTAGGTCAGGTTTTGTAAAGCATGAAACCCTCTTGGTACAACTGGTGTCAGTAAAGGATTAATAGCTCACTGGGATACAGTCCACCAAGGATGGGCTGAAACTAATAGCAATAAACACAGCTTCTTAAAACATGGAAACCAAAGAAAAGCTGTGTAAACTGTGTAGCCCCCAGTGCCATCTGTTCTCAGGTAAATATGCCTCTAAAAGGGTTAATGGGTGATCCATTTATTTACGCTTCGATTTTTCAGGACAAACGGCAGAGCTGCGGACGCACCGGAGTACAAGGTAGTCAGGGATACATTGTTATTCTTCTTGCTCTGTCAACGCAAGGGAAATCAGGGACTTACGACTCACGTTGCACCAAGTCTATGTGACAGCCTAGTCCCACTTCCAGGATAACGGCACACAAGCAGTTAAAAAAAAAAAAAAGAAGAGGGAACACCTGCATAGAGAGGAGAAAAAATCTCCGTCATCATGTTTCTAACTTCAGCTACAAACATCAGGCTAATGCAGGCCAACGGCACACAGAAATAAAGAAATTCTTAGTAGTCCTACAGAGAGCCGCAAAGCAAAGTGGGAAACGAGGGACAGAGTCAGTGACGAGGAGTACGGTGGGAGAGTTGAAGAGAAAGGGCAAATTAGAGACAAGTGTGAAACCTGGGCTAGAATGAAGAAACGATCAGATGCTCAGAGGGCTGCCTTATATTTACAGATTTTATAGCCAGCTTCTTATAAAAAGTATATTTTTGTCCATAAAAATGCAGAAATTATTTCCTTCCTGTTGCAGGCTACACTGATGTATTGCGAGTAATTCATAAGGTGAATTCCACACAAGCTGAAAAGGTTTACCTTAAATATAAGACTTCATGTTCCCTCTGATATCAAAGACAGCTTTAGAGGGATTTACACATTGCAAAGCCGAATCATCACACCTAAGGGACCAGAAGAAGATTTATGATAGTACCGAGCCATTCTAAATCCTCCCATTAGCACACTACACCTGTTGTCACCAAACCAGCTTATTAAAAGAAGAAGTAAATTGAAATAAATGCAATGGTTTCATTGCTTTATTTCTAACGGTTTCACCTAGAAGTGACAAACGTGAATTGGTCCATGTGTCTTTGAGTGAGGTCTCTAATGTAGGCATGCGGTCAGAATCACCTGACGTGGAACCCATCCAATATTGCTGAGTACCTCGTACAGGGCGTCGTGAATAATGAGCCCTGGCAGCATTCTCCAAGCCAAGGCACGCATTATTTACCTGCTCTGCAGCCTCAGAGCTGAAACCCAACTATAGATTTTGCCATCTTGGGATGGAGAGTCAGGTGACCAGGATAGTCCACATTGATTGGTTCTGCCTCCTCCCCAGCAGTGTACGTCAGCATTCACAAATCCACCGCACCCACGAGTTCCAATTTATTTGCGGACATCTGTCCGGTTGATTTTGCTTTTGCCAGCACAGCTCCTTGAGTTCTCACGATACATTTGTGCTCTGTTGCCCCCCACCCCAATCCCCATCACTACCCAGGTCCCAGGGGTTCCAGGTTCCAGGCCCCTGAAAAAGTTCTGATCTGATCAGTTTCCACATTCCAGTTCCTGCATGTATGGAGGTAACTGTCCTCCATTACACTCTTGAGTGCCTGCATGCAGGCCTCCCAGTTTCCATAAGCATCTCCCTTTATTGGCATTGGAAAAACACCAGCCAGTCAGAACGGGACGCGAAGGGACTGCACTGCACGGCTGCCCCGCATGGTACAGCTCCCAGCGCATGGCGTCTCCTGCATATTACTGCACCCTCAATCATGACAGTGAACCAGAATGGCTCGACTGAGAGCCCAAATTCCTGAAAAGGGGACACGAGTCTGGGACAGGGGAATGTGTGCGGAAAAAAAAAATGTATGAAAATGCAATTTACCAAAGGCCTAATAGAGATTTGAGTCTGCAGGCTGGGTGACTGGAAAGAACGGTAATGATGTACGGGTCCTGCAGGTGTTCAGGATGTCTGTGGTACTGGACAACAAGTTTACAATGGGAATACCGTGTAGCATTTTTATATTATTGCTTTCATAATACAATTGTGGTCCATAACTCCGTATCGGGTACATGGAGCCTGTCAAACGGAGCTCAGGGGAAAAGGCAAAGAATGCTGGATACAAGGCAGACTCACTCTGGGCAATTAAGATGTTGCTTGTGGAAACCCATACAGACATGACACTCAGAGCGAGGATTCAACCCAAAACCCTGGAAATGGTTCCACCTACAGTAACGATACATTATTTTACAGAGAAGAACAATTTAATGTGTGTGTGTGTGTGTGTGTGTGGGGGGGGGTATTCCTATAAAATCTGAGCAACACATACAATTTTTAGGTGAGAGGACTCTACTCTACACAGATAGCCAAAGTATCCACATGCTGCAACCATTGAGACTGATGAAAAAACAGCTCTGCTGTCATAAAATACTGCCGCTGTCTGATTTCATAATCAGCGCAAATATCTGCCAAAACAATAGTCTGCTCTGTGAGCCCTGCAGGTGTCCCGAAAGTGTTCAGAAGGGGCTGGGGCCTTCCTGGAACACACTACCTTAACCACATTGAGAAGGACATCATACTCTGATCCTTTCACAGTCTCAAAGTAGCTCAAAGTTACAGCGCCTTGAATCATACTTTGCATTTTATGGGCTGAAATGATTTCTATATCACCAAAACAGCTCAGGATTTAGAAATTATGGGTTAATTTAGTGCTTGAAAATGAATGAATTAACTATAAAGTCATAAAGAGAATAAACAGAATAATTACAAATAGTGGCAAAAGAAGAATTTTTTTTTCCAAAATCGCAACTTAAAACCTAACAATTAAGTGTAGATGTAAATACGACTCATAAATAAATAATACGAATATTAGAATGCATTTAATTTTCCATTCATTGGTCATTAGGGAAAGGTAATATTGTTGCAAGCCAGTTAAATCAGACAGTGTTTCAAGTGCTCCCTTTTCAATCGATATGTAACATGATGAAATATTGACGAAGCGCGGTATTGTAAAATTGCAGAGTTTACCAGCCATTACTGTTAGTCCTGGCTGAGCTACGGCTGAGCGCAGAAAAATATATCAAGTGTCGGACTGCTGCTGTGGGCTCGCAGTTCAACACCCGCAAGAAGCCAACAGAATCACAACCCGCAGGTCCGCGGTGACAAACCGTGTTTTAAGCCCATCTTTGAGTACTGCTCGATGGCATCCTAACTTATTACTGAACTTACTACCGTGAAACGAGGCTTTTAAAGCCACAAGGTCTTTAATGTGCTGTCAATCACTGAATTAGTTGTTATTGAAACCAATGAGAAGTGGGAGAAATCAGCAGCATACAAACAAGCCACTTTTTCTATTTAGTGTCCTTTTGATTACTTTTTCTTATTTTTAAGAAAAGGGAATATTCATATTTCTTTCTCAGATCTTCAATGGAGTACGCTGTAATGATTTCAGTTGTCGTAATATTAAACTTACGGTCTACACTGCACACTTAACTGACATTACATTTTTGTCTAGTGCTCTATGGCATTAAGGCCTAAAGTTCAGACAACCAAACCCCAGAACATGTGCTTTTTCAAACATCCATTAACTTACTGCGGTATGGCCATAGTTACACACCAATGCAAAATACTAGATTTATACAGAAGGGGCACGTGGTAAACACCAGGGCCAAAACTGCATCATTTTTGTTCTCTGCAGAGTACTGAGGATACATGAATATAAACCCTTGAAGCTGGAAACAATAGCTTAGACAAAAAATAACACATTATCTGTATTATAATCCAATTATCTATTTGTGTAGCCTCTCAGACATTTCAGCTGTCAGGAACAGGGCATGCTGGGTATGTACTCTGGCCAGACTAGGTGTCACATGCCTGTTTTTGCATGTCACTCCTCACTGTGCAGTCACCTACCCGATGCTGTCATCCCTTCCGGGTGACACGTCCATTCCTGGAGTTTTCATCTGTGAAACACGCCGGCCTTGTGCCAAAGTCATTCTGGTGTTACGTGTGGCACCTCAGAGAAACCAGCTAGCCCACCACCGCTGTGGCCTGCTGGGGTCGTCACCTCGTTATGGGCGAGTTGCTCCGCGGCGAAAACAGCTAGCTGGGGCGGGCTGTTTAATGGGACCAAATACATGTCTGCAGCTGTATATGCAGGTCAGGCTAAGACTTCCTTCCCCTCAGAGCAGCAGGTCTCCCGGGGGCTGACTCACCGTTACTCCCCTTGTCACCCTATCTGCCCATACAGCAGCACCTGACGGACCACCTCTGAACATAGGCCTAGTTTACAGGAACCTACCTCTTCGTGCCAGTGTGTAAATGTCACATTCAAGCATTATCTGTTAATAACGTGCTAGACTTGTCCATGGGTGCGGCGTGTTTAAGAGATTCACCAAAGCCTTCTTTTGTTGCTTCTCTGCAGCCATTCTCACAAACATTGTTACCATCAAATCTGTCCTCAGAGGAACCTTGATACTCTGTGGAAAGTTCCGGTTCAGGCCCCAAACACACAGCCGTCGGATAGGGCATCTTTGCGGAGTCACAGGTCTGCCTTGTACTAGCGCAGCTCGAGGAAAATCACTTAAATATGCAAAAAAAGATTTTTGCAAGCGTAAGCCAATTTAACAGAGTCAACGTTACGAAGGGTACAAAAAGGGGGCCGCGGACGACGGAGGGAGTGGATCAGTGTGCCAAGAAACAAGATTGTCTTCTGCTTGTTGTCGGGAGGGACCACACAACGCATATTCATCGCAGCCGCAGAGCCTTGCTGGAGAGGTGCCACCAAAATCAGATTTAAGTGTTCCCCTACTGTCACCATTCATCATCACACGCCGTATCGCTGCTGCATGTAGAGCGATTTGGCTCCTCGGGGGTTAAGGTGGCTTAGCGTGAACATCTCACACGGATGGAGTGCGTTAGCCTTAAAAAAAACCCTAAAGGAACATATCCTGAACTGGTCGTCGGCAATCCGCTCATCCCATGCTATGCAAGGGAATGCAACAGGTAAAGTTTAACCACACGGAGAGATAGACGAGGAGAAAGAGGGACATCGCCGGGCTTCAGGGAAACACACCGCTGATTCTACCTGGGCATGAGGTCACCACTGCACATTTCTGCTTTACTGCAGCAGAAGCTGCAGATTTAAACTAAAGGCCTCTCATTAGCATTTCAAATCTGCTGCTATTAGCATGCGAAATCAAATTACCTGTCACTAATTACTTACCGTCACGTTGAATAAAAGCGAAATCAGTCGGATGTCTTCAAAGCAGAATTTTTAACTGCGGCCCTATCTAGGTCAAAGTTTGCCATATTCCTGAAATCAGCCTAGCTGGTCAACAAGCTCCATTTCAGTCACATGCTTGTTGAACATACATTGCACAATTCCACGACTCAACGCATACGGGATACTCCTGGCTCCCTTTTGACCAAGGCATGCTTTTCCCATATGAAGCCGACACCTCTGCCTTGATCGATAATTTAACAAGCATGATTAATACACTGAGTGGCGTGGCAGGTCTGGGACCACATATGTGGCACGAGACACATGTAAAATTTTTCCTCACATTGGATTACAAACCCCACGCAAATTAAAACCACGACACGTGTGTTTGCAGTTACCATATGAACGTCATATCTTTGCCACTCCAGTCCGGCAAGAGGAAGACCACACAGGGACCTCGGCAGGGCGCTAAATTCCGTGCTCTCACAGATATGACTGAATTGATTCACCGTACCAAACTGAGACACAGGCGCACAGCGAAACATGCAGATTTGCGTGTAGGACGTTACTCACTGTCAAAGACCTCACGATTCAGAGTTGCTTTCCTTCCACCGCACACAACAGTTCTGTTTCAGCGGCATTTGGTTGTGAGCCAGAGAGCGCGTTACCTTCCAGCATCGTGCTGACTTTTTTATAGGAGGGAGTGTGTTCAGTGAGCAAGCTTTTCCTCGCTAAGTTTGCACTGACTTATTTCCATAATTGGGCCTTTAGCTGTTGGCAGCATGTGATGGATTGTTCCTGGAGAAGGGACAACGGCGACCCAAATTATGCACGAAAGCAACCTAAGGATGTTCTTCTCGTTGGAATGCAACAGGACTCCCACAGCGATCTCACTTCTTGTAGCTGCTGAAGTGGTAAACCCTTAAACGACATACAAAGGTTTCAGCCAGAGAGGTCAACTACAAGTCAGAATTTTTTAACACAAAAGAACAAAAGAGGCAAATGCATTAAGGATCATACGTACATTCGCTTAGAACCTACTTCTTCTGAACAATAAAATTTTAAGCTTTAATCATTTTCTTCAATACACAACTCGTAACTTACTGTTAATATTCCTTTACTGGATCCACCCATTGCTATCCGGGTCCTCTGTTTCCCAGGTCCTATATTCCTTCATCCCTCTGTTCCCTTTCAATCTCCTAGGCCCCTGGGCACTAGGGCCCCAATTCCCTGGCGCAGAGTTCGACTTAGATCCTACAACCCCAAATGACCTAACACACCCTGATCATTTCCCCGACATATCTCATTTTGAGGGAACATAGGGCCAGAAGAACACACAAACAGTGCCTCACTACACAATCACTGTTCAGAATTCTGACACATTTGCGAGGGACAAATGCTGCAGTTTTCACACAAGTATGTCATGTTGGCTCCAGAGACATCTGGCCCTACTTTGCAGAGGACTGAACAGAAAGGAAACAGACGGCTTTCCAAAGTAACAATTACGGAAGACTTCGCTTGTCGGACGACTCTGAGGGTTATGTCAAAGGGATGTTGAGTACATTTACACAAATGTTTCCTATAGATACATCTGTGGTATCTTGGAGATCAGAGGTTCTAAAACTCAGAATTATACAACAGTATAGAAAGGCATTTGCACCACTAACCATACTCTCCTGAATCATTCACTTTGCACGCTCTGGACTCTGTACACTCTTCGTGCATTACAGCTGCACACTGTTGCTTCTGTACATTCCCGACTTATTGACTTAGCATACCCCCCCCAGCTCAGAACACCCCTTATTCACATTCATATATCTGTCACTTCATCTTATAACCACTTATCTCAGGCAAAACCAGGCACAAAGCTGGGCGGCAGTCTGGACGGGAACCCAGTCCATCAGAGGGCACATAAACACACATACAACTATACCCTATGGGCAATTTAGAGAAGCCAATTAGCCTAACTACATATCTTCTCGCTGTGGGGGGCAACCGGAGTACCCAGTGGCCGATAACGATTGGTTGGTGACAAAGTTAAACGTTAATTTCTGGTAAGTCAATGACAATGCTAAATATTAATGTCTGATAGGTCAATGAGAATGTGAAATATTCTTCAGGAAAAGCACACAAATATAAATGATTTTCATTCATACAGGGACCTGAATATCTACACATGTCAGCACGTTTCTTGGTTTGAATGTACGGTTTCTAGGTTGGCAGGAAACAGTTACCTTGTACGAGGGCGCTGATGAAAAAAAAGTCACGTGAATTATGTGTTAAGTGATCAGAGGCTCTTCAGCTTTGTCAGATGAGTGCAGATCCTCGCCGTTACTTCAACGAAAGTGTAATATGACATCATAACTAATGAATTATGATAAGTCACGATTACTCACAGTCAATTTCACACAGCTGGGTTTCAAAGTTTACAGAACACACGGCAAGCTGATGTTCAGTACCAAAGCAGGAGTGGTGGCACCCAGCACCTCTGAAGAGATGCTGCCCTGCATTAATTAAAACACTCAGAATTACGCAAGGCGAGTTCCTGGATTTTAAGAGCATGTAAGCCAACTATCAGATGATTTTCTTTCAGAGACAACATATCAGACAAATCTGGCAGGCCACTAATGCGTGTGGAAAAATATTCACTATAACAAGGTTAGGCCTATCCGTTTTCATATACGCCACTGAGGCACAGGTAACTGTTTCTTTCCTCAGGATCCGATCTGTTCGTGTCCACCGCAGGTGACCCATCTCAAAATTCGCAGCAAAGTAGATGATGTCATTCTGAATGAGCAGAAAAGAAGCAACATTTCAGAAGACTGAACGATACACCTACCCTACTGCTTAACTTAGCTGGACGTGAGCCCAGAAGCTGACTCAAGGCCTCAGAAAAAGGTGGAGGTGCCTGCATTTTGCGATAGAGAAGCATGGTGTTTATACCAGGGGATCTCATTAGCCGCTAACAGCTACCCTCCATAGTAGCATTGCATTTACTGCAACATGTATACAAATTTACACACTTTTTTAAAGTACAAAAGTACTGAGTCATACGGCAAGAATTTCTTTAAGTGCCACGTTCGAATCAAGGTAGAGAAAGAGCAACATTTTTATGGGTAAAGAATAACTAACAGCAGCCAAAACAAAGGTTTGGTTTCATAGCAGATGAAACCTTTTTTTTTTGGCAAAAATATCAAAATTCTGATTTATGAGATTCATAATTTATTTTTACAACACTCCTGACACCGATGGTAATTGTTGCAAACACAACATCATCTGTTCAACGTGTTCAGTGTTTTGGGGTCACCCCAGAATGGGGGCTATTTTAATAGGCCGATGACAATTCGTTCCTAATTAACAATTTGGGGGGAGGGGGACTTGACATGCCTGTGAATGACAATTACACATGACAAGAGTGACACTAACCTTGCAAAAGGTGTTTTATGTAACACTACACACATGCACACCCACACACCAATAGCTGGACATGGATCAGTTTAAGCGACGATCTGGCCTGTTCTGAAAAGCCTCCACACGCTGGCCTCAGTCACTAGACAGCATGCTGATCGTATTCTTGCTGCCTTAGCTGTTTTTCTTTCTCCACCTCTCTTCTTTCACCAGTCACCCTGGGCCACAGCGGCACACTGCAGTATCAGCCGAACCTGGCTCCGCTTCTCAGGAGAACGGCAGAGACAATGAGGATCTTTAAAATACGCTTAACAGTACCAGGACACAAAACGAAATGCGTGCTTTTACAAATCCACAGTGCTGGAAGTGCTGATACTACAGGGGCTGGACAATGTGCACATTCTATTCTGAAATCATATATTTTTCAGTATGACGTTTGTTTTGGTCGTAGCCTGAGATGTTTTTTTTCCTAATCCTGTATCTCCTGGCATTTCAGCTAGGTTTCAGGCTTGCAGTCAGTGCTCGTTTATTTGTCGCATTGATGAACCGTGGTCTAAAGGTCAGTCGTCCACTATGCTAGACAGAACCCTAACCCTGTGCTTAGGAGGTCACAACCACCTTCTCCACACTACCAGCGAAATGCACGGCTCGCAGGCCATCTGAAATTCTGCCGATCACCCTTTTTTCAAAGCGATGAAGGAGGTATCATGTTTTAAAAGGGCACCCCGAAGTCATTCAAACTAAACAACATTGGTTGGGATCATAAAACCACAGACCTGCAAGGTTGCTGAAGATCAGGTTTTACTGACCTGTTACCCGCCGTGCCTTCCTGAAGAAGGAAAATCTGCACTGACAGGCTAAATTGATACACGTATAGACTGAAAGTTAAGAAAGTCTGCCACCACAAACTGATACTTGTCTTCCATATCTTTAAGGCAAAAAAGGCCCTGATCAGTAAACTGACACCTGACTGGATGTTTAGTCAAGCTTGTCTCCCCTCCACCCCTCGCCCTTCCTTTACATCAGATTTTCGTATCATATTTACGAACTCAGTTACAAATATGGCAGGAAGTACTAATTCATAGGACAGTGTTTTTTTTTTTTTAGCTTTGAGGTTGGTATTTAGCCTTTTTTGCTACATACACTCACACAGGAGAGGTGCCCATCTCGTGTTGCTCGCCCAATACTGACAGTTCACCCGGTAAGGTAGCCAGCTCAGACAAGACGCTGGCTGAAACAGTGCCACGCGGTCGGGCCTCATTTCCAGTATGGACAGGTGCGGATTCCGCCTGTCAGTGCAGCCGTCAGCGACGCAGATGAGAGTTAATGCAGGAGCCGATTCCACTGGAATGGAAAGACACCTCAACACCTGCTGTTTAACAGCCAAACCAGCACATAGCACTTGGGGAAGGTACAGAGCGACACAGAGCAGCTCACAGTGCCAAACGGATCTAACTGGGAAATCTGAAAGAAAAGTCGTACGGTATACTCAATCCTTGATAAAACCTTGAGCGCCAAATAATCTACTTGTGTTATCCTTTATTTCTACATCTTATGCTATCTTGTTCTTGTTGTATTCCCGTTCTGTGACACTGGACAAAGAAATCTCCCCCAACAGGGGTCGATAAAGTTTAAATCTAAAATCAAAAAAGAAAAAAACTAAAAAATCCATCCATCCATTAATTTTCCAAACCGCTTTGTCCTATGCAGGGTTGTGGTGGGGGAGGTCTGTAGCCTATCTCATGTAGCTTTGGCCACAAACCCATATCTTATTTTATCTGTCAGAATTTGAAAGGAAACTTTTAAAGAATAGAACTTGCATGGAGCAAAAAAATTAACATTGTGTTTGTTTTGACGAGGATTGTTCGTGTTACCATCGCGACGCAGAAAATATTGTCTGTTGACGTTGCCTTTGATGATAGACTCCTTTATAGCCAAAGTTCAGTATTAGGAGCACAACAAATCTATCACTACCAGCATTTGTTGTTCAAGTCTGAAAAGCTCTCCTATGAGTCATGACGTGTGAATCTGGCAGTTTTACCAAGAATTTTCAAAGGTTACCTTGTGTTATTACAAGAGCATCCTTTATTTGTCTGTTCTCATTAAAATGAACCTGAACTTATGCTGATTTCATGCTCATATTCATTATGAACCTACAAATATGATCCAAGAGCTGTAAACTTATTCAAGGTAAAAATCTCAGTTTCTGGTTAGTTGATCAAAACCACCCACAAAGTCTTACTGTTGTACCACTGAACTGAGGGACTGTCGATTGTACCGTAAAAACATCTCCTTCTGACAAAACTAAACGCAAACCAAATTCAGTTGCTCACACCTTACATAATGCTACTGGCTGTAGAACACACCAGGTTCTCTGACATTTGGCTGTGCACCAGTCAACTTTACTGGAACTTCTGTGTTGGAGACTGTAATATCATCAATACCTTTTGTTGGAGAGATCAGATCGTTCTGAGCGGTCAATAAACGCCAGGTCTAATCACAACACAGAGCAGCGGCCTCAACAAAAGATCAGGAATTAACCCTGCAACGCTGTCACTACTCATTTCCTTCAGTAGTGTAAACATGCAGCCAAGCTATGAAGAAACTTGGTCAAGACTCAAAAAAGTGTTGGTAATACATCAGACAATCTGGCACTAGACTGTTAAGACCAGGTCTCAAAGCACTCTGTTAAAACACATGTATTCACCTTCACATACCGAGTACAAAACAGGACACCCTAATCCAGTCCGTCTATCCCCAATGCCTGACAGTCCCTCAGACTACTGGACCATGTAACCATAAGAAGCAAGTCATGACTGGATGGATGATGCATGAGAAACAAACTCAAGAACGTTACACTGAGGAAACCAGCAAATGGGGCTTGAGCACAAAAACAAGACAACAACAGGAAATGTAAAAAATGGCACACCAGCTGTGGAATTCAGGCTAGTTAAGACCAGAAACCTAGAAACAAGATGGCTGCCTAATCAAAATCGTAAATCCTGAGAAAAGACACTGACTATTATTGCAAAAACCAGATGCAGGCACACTAAAACTGCAAAGTTGGCGACAAGACATTGGCAACCTGGACCAAAATGTGGAGATAAAACTCGTAGATTTAAACTATCCCTAGAAACCCATAAATTAGACTCCCACCCAAAACGAGATTTATGCTCAAAAATCAATGACGATTCAGTCAAAATAATATCTGAAGCCAGCTGCTACCAGTTGGAAGCAAGGTTGCACAGACCTCCCTCAACTCCACAACTGATCACAGCAAAGGTATAACACAGACCTCTTTCCAAATTAATGCCCACCATAATACTTGCCATGACAGAGATTTAAGAGAGTCCCAGAGCAGCCTGTGACATACTGCAGTAACCATCCAGCTAACCAGATGAAGCCAAAACTCCTTGGTAGGAGTATATCCACTGCCTTAAGAATTGCTTTAAACATTATACAAGACAAAAACTCTTTTGAACAGTTGTTTTCCATGATGCCACTGCACATTAATATACTGAGCTGTATAAAATTCCCAAAGAACAGACACTCGATAAACCATAAGGGTCAGTTTTCGTAAACAGTGTAAATAATGCAGAGACTGCAGCCAAAATGCATTAAAACACTTTAAAAATCTTACGGTTAGTCAATCTCTTTTTTATAAACAAAACACTGAAATGCTCACCGCCACCACAAACACACAGACTTGCAGAAATGAATAATTTATGATAGTTAAAACAGCAGAGGTCACTTGGAATTTAGGACAATTTTACTCTAAAGTCAAAACACATGATGTTACAGTCTGCCATTGGCCAAGCAAGTCTCCTCAGCGAATCAACACAGCACAAAGTGAGGATTCATAATCGGGAACAACGTATCACTGAGGGCCTCGCTCTGCCATAGCAAATGGTAGTTGCCACCTGTGGGTAGGGCTCTACCCATCTGAATACACACACACACACACACACACACACACAGAGGTATGTGTCCATACAAGGACATGTTTTAATGAAACCTTAACATCAATTATAGCAAGAGGACAATTCATTCGAGGTTCTCAGATGCTAACGTCTTTCTTTCTCTCTCTCTCTCTTTCGAAGAAGCGAAAGAAGGAGAACGAGGCAGCCTGGGAGTCACCTGTGTCTCGCTCACAACCCTGAGCAGCAGTACTTGTGTGAGTTACAGTAGTTGTTCAGTGGGATGCTTAATCACCGCAGACCGTCAGCTGTGTGGAAAACATGTTGGACTGTAACTCCTGGTGCAACTGCTTCCTATGGGGACAGTGAAATCCCCCAATCTACAGTGGAACAAGATGGCAAATACACTGCGAGGCAAAAACAAAAAAAAAAAACACACACACTTTAATATTTTGTTGGAGAGCCTTTAGGTTTGATTACGGCATGCATTTGTCGTGGCATTGTTTCGGCGAGCTTACGCAATGTCTCAACAACAATTTTTCGTCTCAATTCAAGATCACCAAATGTGGATCTGCATGAAAATTAATGCTCAGACTTTGCATAAGGTCGTCAAAACAATGCCATGACAAACAAGCTCCGTAATCAAACCTAAAGGCCATCCAAAGAAATATTAAAGTATGCAAGTGTTTCTTTTTTTTTTTTTCTTTTGTCCAGGCACATTTACCAAGGTGTCCTCAACTCTCGTAAGAAAACAAAGCAATTGTCACGTGGGTATAAGAACATAACTGGGTATTTGAGTCTTAGAAATGTCTTACAGCAGCGAACAAAACTGCACAGCTGGGAAACAGAAACACGAGGGCAGAATCACGGCTTGCCGGAATGCGACCGAACATTGGAGAGCCAGTGCAGTAGAATATCTAGTCAGAAACCACAGCGCCTGTCTTAAACAATGTTCTTTCTCTGCCAGCAACTCGTATTTACTGCTGGCAGCATGTTTACCGATTGTCTACACTGTCATTTTGAGCAAACCGGAGCATGAGATGTAAAGCTAGTGACTGTCATGTGGCAGCGTTTTCCAGACGGAGACACGGGTGATGAGCAGAAATTTGCTTCTCATTCCCAGGCTCCGCTCGAGCCATTTTCATCCCACTAACATAGATGTTTTATTCTGCTTGAAAAGAGACGAAAATGGAAGTGCGCACAGGAGGCTAAATTCTCACCGTTCAAAAGAATTTCAAAGGCAATTATGCACTTAAACTTCATCTCCTAAACATCTCTTTGTTGCTATGGCAGCTTTGTGTAAGGCTGCTATATTTAGCCGTCGATCATTACGAAGCTTTTCACACATTGTAACGAAGATAAAGGGCAGGAGTGCAGCCGAGACCTATCTGGTGTCGATTGTTTTGCCAGTTCAACAGCGAGGTGCTGGGCTGAAGTCTGGAATCTGGGGCAGGAGTCAGGCCATGCTGCAGCTCCCGATGAGAACCAGCCATTTGATTACGGTACCAGATATCCATTGGGTTCCACTTACACCAGGGGTGTCCAATCTCATCCGCAAAGGGCCGGTGTGGGTACAGGTTTTCATTCCAACCACCTGATTCCACATCGGTTGAGCTTGGCTTTCAATGAACTCAGATGTGGCTTCTGCTTGGTTGGAATGAAAACCTGCACCCACACCAGCCCTTTGTGGGTGAGATTGGACCCCTGATTTACACCAACATGTATTCTGAGAACCTGGGCTCAAGAGAACCATGCTGATTGAGACGGTTTGCTTTTATGGGTAATTTCCTGCATATGTAGTTTTTCCAGCTAATAGGGACACTGTGTTGGCCTTAATCGGCATGACAAAAATGCTCCTTAAAGGGTGACACAGCACAAGAGGGACTTCCGGTCATTATCCATTACTGTCTTTGTGAAACAGATCCATTCTAGACTGAATGTCGCAGGCTCATAATTATGACATCAGACCCTAAAACGCCGGGCGACTTCCACCTCATACCACTCATGGGCACAGGAGATAAAGGTGTTAGATCCCTGTGCTTCCATAAGCCTGACCTCACAGCACTTCACGCACCGTCTGCTGAAGTGTGGAGAGAGTGGCACCGTCCATGCCCATAACTGTCCTCTGTATCATGGTCTCCCTCAGAAAAGCATGTGAGGATGACTCATACAGCACTAAAGAGTGAAGCACGTGAGACAAAGACGGGCCGTTCCCTTTAGTTCACCACCACCCTGGTGTGTGGGTGCTGTAGGCCGGGAGTCAGGGTCTCCGCTGTCCCCTAGCCTGCAAACACCTTCTAAAATAGATCCACTTAACACGTGCTTGTTTTCACACACCCCATCTTGCTCTCCATGACATCCATAGATACACGTGTGAGAGGAATCAGAATACAGGACCAGCCTGCACCACTGGATCATTTGGGATTAACAGCCTTGCTCAAGGGACCAACAGTGTTCATTCTGTCAGGATTCAAACCCACTACCTTCCACACACAGTTAACACGGCACTAACCCACAGTGTTCACTCTGTCAGAATTCAAACCCACTACCTTCCACACACAGTTAACACAGCCCTAACCCACAATATGAAGGGACCGACAGTGTTCACTCTGTCAGGATTCAAATCCACTACCTTCCACACGCAGGTAACACAGCCCTAACCCACAGTGTTCACTCTGTCAGGATTCAAACCCACTACCTTCCACACCCAGGTAACACAGCCCTAACCCACAGTGTTCACTCTGTCAGGATTCAAACCCACTATCTTCCTCACACAGGTAACACAGCCCTAACCCACAGTGTTCACTCTGTCAGGATTCAAACCCACCACCTTCCACACACACAGGTAACACAGCCCTAACCCGCTGAGGCACACAATGCCCTAACAACACAATCCTCAGCAGAGGATGTCTAAGTGCATATAGAATAGTGAGGATTACAACATACAGACACACTGATAAGTACTAAACTCCTCGACTTTTGAGGTGTACGACTTATTATTTTTAATTCATTTATTTTCCGTTTAGCCACCAAGAATTGGGTTAGAACTGCTACCAGGATGCACTGGACAATGCACCAAAGGTATTGTTTAATCCATTAAAAATTAAGCAATTTAACTTTGCTCATTGGTCAGGAGTTCCAGTATTAACTATTTTACAGAGAAGCAACACAGTGCTTTTACCAAACAGCTATGATAAACAACTATAGAGACGAGGAAGAATGAGCGAGCATGAGAGAGACGGCTAGCTGGATCTGATACTGACGGAAGAAATAAAGGCCGAAACTTTAAGGTAGCCACTACTGATATGCCCTGTGAGAGTGACCAGGATAAGCAGCTAGAAGATTTATTTTTTTATTTTTTTGCCCAGGCACATTTACCAAGGTGTCCTCAACTCTCGTAACAAAACAAAGCAATTGTCACGTGGGTATAGGAACATAACTGGGTATTTGAGTCTTAGCAGCTAGAAGACGGATGAACTACTGCTCCGTAATCTACCACGACATACCACTGTGCATGTATAGGGCTGGGTATAGGCTTACCCAATAAAGCTGAAACTGATACCGGATCCTTAACTATCTATTTATTTAGAAGGTTCAAAAAGAATCCTCCTCCTGTCATTCTGGCCAATTAAAAGTGCGGTATTGACAAAGCACTTAAAATTCCTGCAGCAAAACAATGAAAAGAGATCAATTCATTTTGCACATTTTAAGCAAACGCAAAGTGAATAGTTTTAATTCAATTTAAATTCAGTTCATTTTCTTTGCTAAGATAAACCGAAAACTCCTCCTCACCACCACTAGCATGGATGGCCTTCTGTAGGGGACAGAGACAGAGCGAGCTGGGTTTGAATCCCACCACCAAGATGGGCTGAGCTCTGCCTACGTGTGACAGGTCGTGATGCAGACAGGTGCTGGAGACTGCCACCTGCTTATCTGTTTACCTCTCCAGCGCTTGTCAAGAGGCTCAGTCACCACCCCCGTCATGCATTCCGGGGGACGGGGGGGTGGTGATTGAGTAGACGCGAGGATGATGTCAGTTGGCTCGGTGTGGCATCGCCGTGGTGCTGTGGCCCATGGACATTAACCAAGCAAGCAACAGGGACACTGAAGGGTCTCTCTGGGTGGGATTCAAGAGGTCACATGCAGACAAGCCACCTCCACTCAAAAGACTGTGGCTGAGTCATTGGTCTCCAAATAAACATGATAAGATATTTAGCAAGCATATTAAATTACATATAATAAGATGTATGAAATAGGTATGTGAATAATTCAATAAATGAGTTCCCATTGATAGATATATGGAATAGAACATTGCAAACCACTATGAAACCTGCCCTTCAGCTTGTGTTAGAGGTATTTAATAAGCTCTTAACGTTCATGAAAAAGCAAACATCTGTGGCATTTGTCTACTGCAGAACCATGGCACGCTATGTGGGGAATCCTCCAGGTAAAGAGGGAGCCTTCCTATTAAAACAAACACAAAACCTGGTATTAACAAAGCTTATTTTTTTCACTCGATATTCCCCAGCGGGCCACTTGTGAACCTTTTCGAAGAGACGGGTGCCACGTTTTAAGTGAACAGTGCCGTATTAGTAAACAGATATGAGCACTCTGAGTAATGCACTTGGTTCAGTTGCATCCATCATTCAAGGTCAGGAGCTTCTGATTACTTGATGGCAACCCGCAGATCCTCAGGCCTTTGCTCTCTGTCATGCCTAGGCTATGGGCTACTGTGGTCTGCTTGGCATTTATGGCAACACTGGAAAGACTGTGGGAAAAGCGGAGACGGACCATCTTCCACGCCTTCATTTCCACTCGTAAATGAACAAGTCACCCCCATCACCAATCTAAACATCAAAGTACGTAATGAATAGTCTTGTATGTTCATAATTCGTAAATTAAGGCACGAAAATCAAAAAGTCATTTTCAGAAACACTCCTCTTAAGGAACACTGCCCGTCATATTTACAACACTGGAAGATTCTATGGAACACTGCAAGTGAAATTTACATCATATGAATGATTTAAGGGAACCTGCTAATTGTGAATGATTTAATGGCAAAACAATGTATTTTAGGTAGGCAGGACAAATTACTTTAACCTTTGATTTTACCAACATACTTCCTCCAAAGACTGCCACAGCCCCATAAAATCAGTGGGTCTCCTACAGAAATGAATGGTATTCAATCATGCAATTTAAGCAAGGTGTTCAGATTAATATGGTTTCAAACACGTCATAACGAACAAATTCACTGCTATGCTAATTGTTCTATGTTAGTGCAACTGGTGAATGTCCTGCAGCCCACTGGAAATGCCAGGGCATGCGAGGACCGATCAATACAACAGGCTCAGCATCCCTGAAGGATGTTATTTATTAATAAGGAAAATAAGTCAGAGGTGGAATTACTTTATGAGAAATTACACACGGTATTGAATGAAATGCCAGTGTAACAGTGACATCAAACCATATTAAAAATTTTACTCCCCTTAACAAAGAATCTGCAGAGTATCGATAATGCCAAATAAAAAATAATTTAATTAAGAAATTGACTTTCTTCCAGCAATAAATTAACTTTCCGGTTGATAAATACGAATTACTATAGGTATCTTAAATGTCTTGAACATACACACTTACTGTTGTTGAAAATAAAATATTAAAATAGAAGCCAAAGTAAAGAATAATTTTATGTCAAGGCAACACCATTTCCAGCGTTTCCAGAAAAAAGAGGCATGTTTTGTCCTGTTATAAATGAGCATCATCGTATTTCCCCGTTTCCAGTTTACAGAATTATTGAACATTTGTGGGCATCCTAGACGGATGCTGTACTCACCACTAGGATGGACAGTTTTCCGAGCAGCAAGTACTCGCTGCTGGATGATATTTGCAAAGCCCTCTATGTCCATTTAACTTTGAACTGAACCCCGCTTTGACTGTCATACTTCACACCAGTTCGTTCTTTTTAAGCCCGCGCAGTCTAATTAAGAAACCCCACCTCCTGTCCGCAAAGGCAACCATCTATAAATACGTAACGATGCGTTTCAACGGGGAAACACTTCACGTCAAGAGAATCGCTGGCTAATATATCAGGCCATACCACACTAAGGTTGTACAGAAATAGATAACTGAAGCTCAAAATATTTTTATTTTGTCTCTGCAACATAACCGCTTACTGTAAGTCAGTAAACATAACTGCAGCACAGGAATTAACAAACAATTAAATACCACTATTCTCATAATTTAGTCACAGGTCATCCTTACTTTTTATAGTGCTTTGCAGACAACGAAATAAGACAGTGTATTTGCAACAAATGGTATCTTGAGATTGTTCATTATTATCATTTCATTTATTTATTAAAGCAGCTGTTCTAATGTCTTGGAGTGAGCTGCTGGTTATTCCTGGCTCAGTGCTGGGCCAGGAATACCCAGAATGCCTCGCTGGGATTACAAGTGAACGTGAAACGAGAACTGCCCAATTAGCTGGCTCGGAAACACCCGGTGTGCCGTTAATTGCCACGTAGCCGTTATCTAAAAGAGAACGGATTTCCCACCGAATGAAGGATGGGTGGAATGGACCGGCTGTGAAGTCGACGTGAGGAGAAGCGAAAAGGAGACGGAAGCGAGTTCTCCAAAGGTCAGCGCGAAATGCTGAGGAAGCCACGTGCGTTTGGGACAGATATGGGAGAATACCAATAAAATCAAGTCATCATCCTTAATGGATGAATGGGAAAGTCTAGGGTTAATCATTGCTGTTTAAATCAAAACGAGCTGAAACGATCCCGTTCTTTTGAAAAAACACTAACCGGCACGCTGTCTCCAAGACGCTGTGCTACTGCACTGCACCAAAAATGTATATAGTATCACTTCCTGCATAAGCTGCAGGCCGCTCTGCGAGCTGACGTTCAGACAGGATATGACACGCACACCGCACCTCACGTAGGCCAGCTAAAGCCATAGCACAGTATCACAAACGGTACTCTTAATATTAGCGTGGAAGCTGCATTGTTTCAGCGTGTTCCTCTCAGAAAGCCATGCTGCTCATTATCTGGCGAGCCACACTGCAGTGTGTACGCAGCCCCTAGCTAAAGCTAAACAGAAATCTGTGGTCTTTTAATGACCTCCAGTGAACTCCCCCATGATCTCTGAACTCACCAAGATCCACGGAGCACGGTGGGCTCCAGTGTTCCATTAATGTCATAACAAGGCTGCATATTTTCCTGTGCTGTACTGTTAAGGGCCCATCTGCAGGCAGATCGCCTCCTAATGCTCCCTAATTGGGCCATCATTTGGAAATTTGAAGGAATTCAATTTCCTGGTGGGTCCGGGTCTTAAGGCATTCATCTTTCTTTACAGTTAAGATAGCTCTTTTCTGTACATTGTAAAAGTCAATAATAATTAGGAACTTCATGAAATCAATGATATCAACAGAAAAATGGGCTTTCTGTCCATTCATCTTCAACAAATCCTCTTAAGGTAATTTCTGATCAGCACAGGACATAACCCAAGGTACATTCTGGACAGGACACGAGTCTGCTATTGGACACTGAAGGGCGATTAAAATTCTCCTAAATGACATAGCCTTCTAGATTTAGACTTCATGTGCAACAGTGAAACCCGACCCCCAAAAAAGTTTCACCTTTGGGGCATGGCCTTCCTCAGGCACATATTTCTGTGTATGTTAGCTGTATTGTAGGGAAACGATGCAGGGATCTTCGGGGATCACTGAAGATCTGTGTGAGTGCATTGCAGGTTATACGGTCCCATCGTATCTAGGGTATCAGAAATGAGAGTGTATCCCTTTAAGACAGCCCCCCATGCAGTTAAGCTCGTATCGACTATGCAGCAAAAGGGAACAAAACGAAAGGTACAAAGGTAGCATACCTGTCCCTGCATCACCTTCCCCTTCACAAGATAGAGAATATCGTTTTTCAGTGTCTCTTTAAATGTATAAACTGCATGTAAATCAAAATCAAAAACTCTGTACTTAGATTCAATTCAATTCAATTCAATTTTATTTATATAGCGCTTTTAACACGGAGCAAAGATTCTGTATGTTTACCTCACTTTTTATGCTTCTTGTGTATTTACCTGCTTTTTAGTCGAGCCTGAATTTAGCAATTCTACAAGAAATATCGAGTAATGGTATTAATTATTCAAAACCCCACACGCTGGTTGATCTCTTAATTCTTTTTCACGTGTCAGTGATACTCATGCCAAAGCCTCGGAGACGTGGTGCCCTCCTAACGAGTCAAACCGTGGAGGTTTTAAAAGTAAAGAGGATGCCTTTTGTTCTTTGCAGGAGCTGAAAAAACCAGTGGCCACGGCGTGGGTCGCTGCCACGAAGTCTCCCAGGAGTTTCTCCGCTCCTCCTGTGCGTTCGTCCGTCGGCAGAGTCGGTTCGGCTGAGGGCCGCCTGGGGCCCCTCTCCGTCCTTCAGACTGTCTCTTAATTACCTGCGAATTGACTTACGCCTGCAATTCCTGCTCTCTTTTATACAAAACAAAATGTTTCCACGGTGAAAACTGTTTGGGTTTGCTGTGTCAGCCGGCCTGCCTCAGTCAAATGGAAATTAGAAGGGTTTTTTTTTTTTAACATATACTGAGAGGTTTTGGTTAACTTTATCCTGTGATCATAACATGCTGTCTCTTGGTATTTCTATGTTTTGTGGCATATGAATGACTGAAGAATTGTTAAGAGAAAAACAATGACGTGACCAATACCCAACTTATCTACAGGATCCAAAGCTGTAGGCAGCAACAAAGCAGGTTGTTTGCACTACTCAAGTAAGAATGACGAATTTGTTTCCAGTCAATTACCGCAACCTCCCGTATGCCTCTAACAGCTCAATAATTGCATCAAAATAAAAATCGGATTTCAACAGCTGACATTTCACTGTAAATTTAGCCCCAACAAATAATTATGAGCTAGCAAAGTAATTATAAAGCTTAAAGAAGACATGTACGTGAGTCTGTTAAAGGCATGAATATTAAATTGGTATATGAGCATTTTAATGAAAAGTAAAAGGTTCTCACAAGAACCTTAATGAACTATAAATAAGCCACTAGAACAGAAATCAATTATTTACCCTAGCTGATACATAAAAGTACAAATTAGGCTATTTTCAATAAAAATGCGCTTCGAACACAATAAAAGAAAGGCCACAATGCAGAGATTTCCCAAGCAAGGAAAACTTGTGGTACAGAATAATATTCATCATAATAACTGAGAGGAGAAGCTTTAGCTTGGACTTGAAGGCGTAGCGTAGCAGTGTAAATTCGGGGGCACAGTCACCTGACTGCTTGTTTTCTGTGCCGCACGGGTCAAGGTATTTTGGGAAGTACGTGAGCGGTTGTGAAAACACCCACTGAAACACCTAGGCAGACTCTTTACTGACCAACAGCTGCAGTGATCCTGGCCAAACATACAAATGTACATTCTTCACTCTGGGTTGGTGAAGACGCGAACCCAATAATAACTGGAGGATATTTATTACAGAGACTGCAGCTAACAGAGCATATTTATACCGAACATGAATATATCTGTATTTATTTCTTTATTCCCCCCGTGAATTGATTTTTTACAGGTTACCTTGTAAAGCACGGTACACGGCCACAGGATAAAAAGCACGTTTCTATTAAAACATCAGCCAAAGATATGCTGAAGTCAGCCTGGTGAGGGCACGCGGCGAGGAGCTGACCCTTACACAAACTGACAGCGTACAACTGTGTTACATGGGGTCTGCGCAGTAGAATCTGAGAAGTGTGACAGCTGGCATTTGCCTCAGTTTGCTTGGTAAACTCCTCCACATCTTTACACACTTTTTTTTTTTTTGCTAAGTAATAACCATTAGTGAGGCTCACGGAGCTCAGTTTCACACAGCACGTCTAATATAAAAGGCTGCCTTTGTTGTAACCAGGCGTGTAGCTGCATTCCCAGCCAGGTATAACTGTAAACATAACAGCTTTCAGCTGTGCTACAGGGAGGTTTGAATCTAGACATCTTGTTTGACAACAGTCATCTGTTCTCATGGCAATATAACTTGCTCCCAGCAAAACGATCCTCGCGTCGGATTACGAATATCAAGGAAAGGACAAAGCAAGTCCAATGCAGGGCATAATACTTTCATTGTAGGCTTCTCAAACCATGTGCATATCGCATCAATAACTTTATACATTATCCCCGTTTTGTTTGTGCTGTGATGTGTTACTCCAGCTAAAAAGACCTTAAATAAAGCTCACCGGTCATCTGCAACGGAGCGCAGGGTGAACACAACCTTCAAACGAACCATATGTAACTACTGTCAGTGCCATACCGTGGTTGTCTTAGCAACATTAGGAGAACGAAGGAGAGACGATCGCATGGCTGGGTAACTGAGCTGCACTGACAGAGATCAACCAAACCAATCTCTTATTCTGCCTGGACAGGGGGCTCACTGGTAGTCAAGCTACCGATAGCAAATCTCAGAGCAAAGCCTCTGCTCAATTTGAATCCATTATCCACAAGCAAATAGGTGCTAAAGTGGTAAGGGAGGTGTCACAATTACTGCCACTGCCTGTGAAACGTTTGGGTAAAAGCTGAGTCTGCAGATTTTGACCGAGGTGGTAGCATAGTCATTTTCAGTCGGCAGGTGTTGAATTCTGGGAACATGATCCCCCGCTGAATGGCACAGCTGGTTTATGGTCTGACAAACGGCGAAGGTAGATGCAGGGAAGTAGAGAAGTGGATTATGGGAGTCTATCACAAATGATGGCAAGAGCCAACTCTGATAATGAAGCGGCTGCTTGAAGAATCGAGAGCCAATGAGGAAATGCAGCTTCAACTAGAATAAAGCAAATAAACAAAATTAGTTTTTCTTATTTATGAGGAATGATAACAATGCCGCTCCCTATAACTTGAAATAGACAGAAAACATGCACCACACATCATCCCAGGTAGAGATGGACTGGATCAGGGCGTAATGTTGGGAGAAACACATTACAGACCCTAATTTCCACTTTCATATACATTGAAATATTCTCCATCGGTGCTATGACACTCACATACTGTCATCTTGCTCTTTCTGCTTTTAGTTTTAGACCCAAGACCTTAAGTTAGAACATGGAAATGACACATTCTTATTAGATTATTCCACTCATAACTGTTAATTACTCAGTTTGGTCCCCGCCTCCAGCTCTGAGCGTGCGTGGAGTCTACATGTTTAGCCTGTGTCTACATGGGTTCCCCCCGCTACCCTGGTTTCCCTCCATAGTCCAAAGACATACAATTATGTAAGTTAGTGTCTCTAAATTGCCCACGGTGTGTCACTGTGTGTGTGTATATATCCTATAATGGACTGGCATCCTATCCAAGTTATCCCTCTGTCTCAAACCCTGTGCATTTTCAATTCCAATCCTATACAAAATACAAAAATAAAGCAATTAATATTAAAAGGAAGCATGAATGGGTGGCACAATTTAACCATTGCAGCCCAATTTCAATACAATGAAAGGTTAAAAACTGAACGCGTTATTCAATCATTTACAGAAAGCAACTTTCACTGATTGCTATTCAAAAGCAGAATGTGTGTATACACTCAAGCTATTTCAGTCCAGCCACTACTAACGCCCCGTTCCAACTTATTCCCGTCCCAGTGATTATTACACCCTCGCTTGATTACACATACTACACCAGAATAGTCTATATTGGCAATAAATTAAGTAAATTACAATCATTTCCAAACCTGTGCATTTTGTACGGGGATGATTTTCACAGTGGTGGTTCTAAAATATATTTCTTTGGCAACAGCCGTGACATTTACTCGGAGGTCAGAGCCACATAAATAGAGTCTTTTATTTGCAGGAGGTAGCCCTTAAACAGTACCAGCGATTTCACAAACCGATTTGGAGAAAGTCTATGTACTAGCTGAGTCAGAAAAACAAATGATCAGACGTGGGCATTTCTTTTTCCCTTTCACCACATTGGAGATATTCCGTTTTATTTTGGGGGCCCTTCACCCAAAAAATAAATTTAAAAATGAAACGTAGCTATAGTACAGAGAATGTTTCGGCTGTTAGGTAAACTGCTTTTCTGCCGAGATATTAAAGGAACAGGTTACCGTTGTCAGATGCAAGCCATCCCAGAATGCCCCCAGGGAAAAGAGCATCACAAATGTTGGCAGATTAGTCACCTCTCATTTCAGCCAGTGATGCTTGATTGATCTCATGGGACAGTGTACTGAAGAGGGTGAACCTGCAGGCTGTGTTACAAGGCACAGGGCTTTCATTACAACGTAGACTTTCAACCCAAGGTGGAGTGTAATTCAGCTGCTCAAATATTCCTGACCATATCATTACTGCCTCTTGTTTCTGTCAATGCATTTATGAATTAAACAACACCCACAACTTTGTACTGGATAAACGGCTAGAGGATGGATGGATGGATGGATGGATGGATGGATGGATGGATGGATGGATGGATGGACATCCATGCATTATGGTGCATGTCAAATGAACATTCTCCACAAAAGTGCCTTTCAACTAATGAACCTATATTTGGTAAGTGGATGAATTTTCAGGCTCCCAGCTGAAACATTATCTCCACATCCTGGTCCTGGTCTATAAAAGACAGCGATTCACTTCTGTCTCTCATAATATGTGTGTGTGTGTGCCATGTTTATATTATGTCCTGGGGACGTAATAAAAAACTGATTTGTCCCTTTCCCACAAGGGAAAACTCAATTTTATAAAAATATGTGAATGCAAATCAAAAAACCAAAAGTCTTAAATTAAGTTGGGTTACTCGTGGTTAAGGTTACAGCTGAGAAAGGGTTAAGGATGTTAGGATTAGGCCCAAAGAAATGAATGTAAGGTCCCCACAAGTTTAGAAATACAGACGTTTGTATGTATTCTCCTAAAAGCTTCAAAAATGCCTGACAGACCTTAAGTTCAGCCTAAACGGTGGAGAATGGGCTTCAAATTCAGCCTAAACTGTGGAGAATGGACTTCAAATTCAGCCTAAACTGTGGAAAATGGACTTCAAATTCAGCCTAAACGGTGGAGAATGGGCTTCAAATTCAGCCTAAACTGTGGAGAATGGGCTTCAAACTCAGCCTAAACGGTGGAGAATGGGCTTCAAATTCAGCCTAAACAGTGGAGAATGGGCTTCAAATTCAGCCTAAACTGTGGAGAATGGACTTCAAATTCAGCCTAAACTGTGGAGACCTTATTTCCCATTGGACATCAACTAAGGAGACCTGACTGCCAATTCAGCCTATGCTTTATAGCAGTCGCATCCTAAATGTGGAATCCCACCCTCCTTACAAGAGCCCTTGCTGTTTAATAAAGTTTCTCCAACAGGTTCAAACCAAACCTGTAATCTACCATATTTAAAATGACTATTAATTCAAATTTATAAACGCATTTGTTTGCATGCAGTTTACATATGAATCCAATACGCTGTGTTGCAGAGGCAGAGATGAAACAATTTGCCCGCAGTGTTAAATAAGGGACTGGGGGAAGATATCAGTTTCTAAAATAAAATTTATATTTAATTGAAATATTCGATAATCTGACAAACAGCTGCAGTGTATTAGCCTCCAGGACCATACTTAGCATGATAAACAGGATTATCTTTATGCCAGATCCTCAAAATGCCTCAGAGAGAACGCCAATGTGTCGCCAGGCAGAAAAACGAGATTTTAAATTATCTTGTGCTAAAGCATAGTTTAATTTTCGGTTTCTTACCCCAGTAGACTGAACTATGCAGATGGCATCTCCTCATTTTTGTGTCCATGTGGGGCTGTTTTGGGCTGGTATGGTGCATTATTATAAATAAATATTTTCTTCACCCAAAAAAACTGTACTTATGTGTTAACCAGTTCAATATTCATGTATTATTAATGCAGAATTGTTACCTATGTGTTCCTAAATAATAAAAGAAATATTACCTGGGATCAGTACCAAATTTTACTGGTTCACAAATGGTCAGAGATCTACAAAATCAAAATGACTTTCGTCCATCTGTCTGCCTTCCAAGCCCACTTATCTAGTATGGGATCACAGTGCACCTGGAGTCCATCATAAGAAGGGCTGTATGTAACCTTATAAGTAGCACCTTCCTTACCTCTTTTCTCATTTAACAGTTCTGCTACTTAACTCAGTATTTCCTGACAGCTTAATTAATAAAAAAAAAAAAAAATTTCCCTCAATCAAAAGCAGACATAGCCATTGGGACAGGATTAAGAAAGCCTGATACTGACCATTGAGCGTCATACAGTCAGAGGCCAACACAAGCCTGCAAAAGGCTTCCGCTAATTCACGGCTTTAATACTCACACTCTTTCTCACTGTAGTTAACTGTGTAGAAGAACAGGCCTCAGGGCTAGAACCTCTCTTATACTGTTTGTCAAGTATTCTCCCTGTAGTACACGTCACACCATCAAACGCAACGTTAATTTTCATTTATAAGTACATATTTGATGAAAAATCCCAAATACGAGTTCCCAAGACACAAAAGAACCGATTTAAATGTTTCAAGAACAACTTTCTTGCTAGAAAATGAAGTTCCAAAATTTGAAGGCATCATCCTTCATTGTATTACACAGAGCCAAGTTATTTCAATGAAATGAATTTGAAAATATCCGGTAACTATTCCAGAAATGTCCATCTAGGATGGAAATCGGAACTGAGAATCGCTTAATCGTTTTTTTTTTTCAGAAATTCCAACGGCTGGCTAAATATCAACAATCCATCATGTAATCATTTATCCTGGTCAATGTCACGAGGGGCCTGGAGCCTATCCCAGGCAGCATAGGGCAGAGAGCTGGGATACACCCAGAATGGGATGCCAGTCCATTGCAGGGCACATACACATACCCACACACACAGTGGTACACTATGGGTAACTTAGGGATACCAGTCAGCCTAGCTGCATGTCTTTGGAATGCAGGAGGAAACCGGTGCACCCTGAGAAAGCCGATGAGACACTGGAAGAACATGCAAATAGTGAGCTGGGATGGAACAGTGCTACCCACTCAGGCACCAACTACAGAGGCCTACTGGATGCTTTAAGGAACTCCAAATGATCCACTCCAGACAATGAATATTAGCCACCCTGCAGCTAATTTACTTAATATGTGTGTAAATTGTCAGCTAGAGCACTTTTAGTTATTCAGCTCCTAAAAATGTGAAATAACCAACTGACCAAAGTAAACAATGTCCCATCGACCTCTTTGTGAAAGTAAGTCAGGTGTACGTCTTCACAGACATAACCAATCCTGTGTATTAAGGCACCTGTACATAATCACACTCAGGACTTAGAGATTTTAATACTGAATGTGTTTTCCTAGCTAAAACTTGCAATGCTGTGTTGGTATTACTTGTCCTTATGACCTACCCTACCTAACCTTAACACAGTGTTTACAGCGTCTTCCTGCTAACTTAGCGTATTTACTATTGGGAACGGTACATAAACGTGGTCAGGTTCTCCCAAGCCAGACAACAGGCCCACTTCAGGCTCGAAAGGAACGTCAACAGAGCCCGTTCTCAGAGTGGCCACAATGACACAGCTGAGCCCAAAGTCTGAGGAGTTCGACATGCTTAATATCGGTGCCGCTGAAGGACAAGAGTATATACTTAATGGCCAGATTATTATAGGTACACCTTGTTGCTAATGCAAAATGCCTGCTCCTCCACACCAAGGATCATGTGACAGAAACTGAATACATGCAGTATGAAGTAGCGATGGGACAAATGAGGCTTCAGAACCCGCGGTGGGCGGTAGCACACTGAACTAACTAATTACTACTGGTGCTAAATGAGGCCTCAAAATCCATTGGTGGGTGGGAGTATCCTGAACTAACCAATCGATGCTGGCACTAAATGAGGCTTCAAACCCAGATGCATGTGAAAGTATCCCGAACGACCAATCAACGCTGGCGACCACGGGTTTCGATTCTCCGAAACCTGACTTGTCGGACCACTAGCATGCAGACAGGGTCACGCTGTTTCCGTACTCTTCCCATAAGGACTGGAACAGCCAAAATACCAGATCTAAATAATGTAACCACCAAGTATAAATATTTCAAATACATACAAATATCGAAATATCTTTTCATCTCTTAGATTTAGCTATAATAACCTATCTTGTTGACATAAGAAGCACTATTTGTATTAATCTCATAATGCACCTCTTTACTATAAAAGGAGCCCTATTGATAAAATTATTATTAACACTAAGTGAGGTGGGAAGTTGAAAAGATCATTAAAACAACACGGGATCACTAAAATGAACTTTCACTTAGAGGTGCGATACAAGGCTAGTGTTCGGAAATCTGCTGCCACTCCACCACACGAATCTTTGAAACGGAATACGGAAAACGTTCTTCATTTAGTCGACGCCCCTTCAAATAGCAGGCAAATCGCAATTAATAAAGCTAAAGTCGTCTCGGAAGCGGGCACCGTGCATTCCTAAATTTAATTCCGCTTTGGCCTGCTGGTTAATGTACTGTGATCGTATGTCAAAATAGGGCAATTTATGCTTGTAAACATCATTTATCAATCATAATGCTGGTCAATAAAAATGACAGCATAATCTTCTCAGAAGCATTCAGTGTACGCAGTAGTGTACAGTATGAAGAAAGAGTAACAGAGCACCTAATGTTCATGACGCAGACACAAGCCCTTGGATCATGGACGTAAGAGACAAAAACGTAATACAGAGTTATGTGGCACATTGGTTTATGACAATGCTGTCCATATGGGTTTTTAATGTGTTTACTACGCAGGCTGTGAATAATGATGTGCTTCTTAAGAAAAAGGAAAGATCTAACGTATGGTGAGATCACTGCACAGCAGAAGTAATATCAAGGACCAGCCTGTAAAGAAAATTCAGTGGAGAAACATCTTCACTGAGCAGGGACAGACAACCCTGAACGCAGGCCTGAGGCAATGAAAAAATGGATTCTCATTGTTCTTGCACATTAATTGTTAAAGCAGTGACATGCAAGATAACTACGCAAGCCTGTGCTTCACTGTGCCTGTGTGTCATTTATGTTATTACCAGCACAACGAAGAATTTACGCTACCTGTGAACTTGTGATGTGTCTTTCTGGCAAACAATAGCCTATTTTTGACTTGCCCTAATAAAGTTTATTATTTTTTTTATCTTAATGATGGTTGGGCTTCTTACAGGAGAGATATATTACTGGAGAAAATGAGGTTAAGTACAACTCGTACAGTTGAATATTTTGCTGGAATAATTCAGATTAAATACCCCGCTAAAGGCAAGGAAACTGGCAACCTTCTGGTGCCAAAAAAACCAAGCTACCTTCTAATGCTGAAGATGATCTGATTGGTCATTATGTGCATCCATCTTCCACACCACTTAGAGGGCAGCAGTCAGCCAGGAACGCTTGCCAGGAAGTACTGAGCACAAAGTGGGGAAAGACCCTGGACGGGATAGTAGATTAGAATATCCATGACCACTTTTCCATCAAGACCCTGGACGGGATAGTAGATTAGAATATCCATGACCACTTTTCCATCAAGACCCTGGACGGGATAGTAGATTA
>JAACJT020000030.1:11929356-11943054 GCA_009936485.2 Gymnarchus niloticus | reverse complement strand
GAATATCCATGACCACTTTTCCATCACTACGTCTATGCCCAAGTTGTGCAGCACACAACTAGGTGACACCCAAGTACTTAACACTACGAAAGGAATCGTGTTGTCAAACGTTATCCAGTCCTGAGTCCTCCAGTCTTTCTTACACGGTCAACTATGAGAAGTATTTCACGGCTTCAGAGCAAACATGAATACGGCAGACTCATTAAAAGGGAGAAGGAGAAAATAGCACGATAAGTGTAATAAGGCATGAAATAAAATAAAGAAAATAACAATATATTAGTCAAAAACAGCCATGGTGGCGATAGCTGGCAGAAGACTCTTATGACTCAGTGACTGCACTGTTCCCCCTAGTTCTGTACTAAATGTATTATTGCAAGAACTTATTCTCTGCCATTTGGACACTCGTCAGCACTGGAAAGCTATCATCATGCTACAGTCGTTCTGAGCAGAGCCTTGGCGTTCTCAAAAGCATGTTATGGAGAACTTCTTCTCCCTGCCACCGTGTTCATGATTGGAATGCCTCGTAAACATGAGGCTCTGCATGTCACTGTTGACTTTGCCATTTATAAAGAACGCAAGAATAGATTAATCACTGGCAGAGACTGCCGTCATCAGGCTGACATGGACAGAGACAAACCATGCTATTTGTACACACATTATTGATTCCTGCTGAACATTTTTACCAATACTCCGATCAAGGCCCTGAGGAAGACCAGTGGAGACTCTATATTTGGCAGGCAATCATAGTGGTCTCCTGTAAAAGAGAAACCAGAATGAGGAACACCAATAAATACTCGTTTATAAACTCATTTACACCAAAAGATCCAGCACAAGAACTCATCTGCAGGTAGTTCTTCATTGGGAGAACGCTGCTCTTAACCTCCCATTCATAAACAATACGAGTCACTGCAGCACGAGGAGCAACAGCCAGCAGGCCACCGATGGAAGTCGTGTCGTAAAACTGACAGGAGATTTATTTACAGGCCGCTTTTGGGTAAGGATTCTCAGTCGCACCAAAATAATGGCAGGAATTAACGGAACACATCTGGGAGCATGACCGAGAAAAGCTGAGGTCTCGACTGAACAACATTCTAAATTATTCCAAAAAATAAAATGCCACAAAAAAAGACGAGAACTGTGTCAAGCATCAAGGTAGGTTAGCCAAGATATTAAAGGTGGTATCCACTCCTGTTGAAAGCAGACAGTGGATTATCTGTGTATCATTTTGACTGGGATTCATTCCCCATGGACACTGATTTAAATTCACCCCTTTTATGAAACTGTTGGCTTGCCAGTGCTAACTAGTCCTGTCGTAGCTGAATTTAACAACTCCCCATCTGCCACTGTGGAGCAGTCTCCTTCTGCACTGTCACTGGGAAGAACACAAACATGCTTTGTAGTCAAATGGGCTGCCGGCATTGTCTAACTGGCCAATTCTCAGCAGATGACATCTGATTATTAGCTGCATCACCATAGAGAGAGAAACAAAACATTGATGCGATAACAGTCAATACCATGTTAGCTATTTACAACTAACAAATTGAATAAATATTTACAATTTATCCAGAAAAATATAATAAGAATATGATTGCAACCATTAAAAGAACACAAGAAAAGTACATTATGTCCAGCCAAGAAAGTATATAAAGTTTTGAGGTAACCTACTGTTTTAAATGTCATTTCTACTTAATCAATCGTCTTGTTGACTCTTGTTTTTTTTTTTGTACAAATGTACAGTATATCAGAAGCCATCAGTTATCTGGGCTGGGTCTTTGTACATAGAAATATTTAATATAAATATATGCTTCACATACATTTATATACCAAGGTCCTGCTCTCAGACATCCCAGTATGTTCTCCCAATTTGATGGGAAAGCAGAAGCTACGAGTTTACAATAGAGTGGCAGGGACTGAGCCGTTTCACAGCAGTGAATAAATTCCCACAATCCATTTGGACTTAAATTTTTTTTTTTTTTAATTATTCACCATGTGAAACTAATATGGGTTACATGATATTGGGAAGCAGCAACAAAGAGCCAGGAGAGGGTTTAAGATAGACGCTGCATTTAATTGTTTACTGTTCGAGGATTTCTGAAACAAAACGACAACAGCATTTTAGCGTTAACGCTCAGTCACCATATTAGCAGATTAACATATAGCAGGTAAGTAAAGGTACGAACAACAAAGTATAGTTAAAATTTATTAATAAAGGAACACAATTTGTATAGATAGGGGTTTTCTCCAAACGTGGCCCTACCAGAAGACACACCATTTAAATGTGCTAACAGCAGGAACATCTTCACAGCATATTCTGTACTGACAAACAACGCCGTCAACATGTTGTAAAGTACTATCATGCAGTCTTTGACTACAATTCGTAATGGTTATCTAGGTATTGTATAAGTCAAAACTATTTAAAGCTATAGCTGATCTGAGGGGCATCCTGCTTCAGTGTTGCATGGCTGCCTCACACCTCCAGGGTTGGGGGTTCGAATCCCATTTCTGCTTTGTGTGCATGGAGTTTGCATGTTCTTGCCATGTCTTGGGATTTCCTCAGAGTTCTCCAGTTCCCTCTTTCAGTCAGAAGACATGCTACCAGGCACACCAAAATCTCTAAATTGCCCATAGTCTACAACTGAGTGCGAACCTGTAAGCATGCATATACTGAGAGATAGACAGGTGTGCCACAGGTTTATGCCCTACGCTGCCTGGGATAGACTCCATGCCATGCCATGACTCTGACCAAGACAAGAGGTTAAAAGATACATGGACAGATGCATCTGATCTGCATAGCAAATAGATCCATGTGAGTTATATAAAAAAAAACTCAGGGGCAAGGTGTTCTGGTTCAGCAGAATATTGATTGCGGGTAATGGAATTACCGATCTTAGCGCTGGCGTAAATGGTATCTGGGTTACAAGGGCTAAAGAGAATGCACAGCTTTATATACATTACAGGAACAAGGGACAAGAGTAACCAATCAATTTGAATAACCCTGGTCACCTGACTTTCCATTCCAAGATTACTGAAGCCACACTTCCTCCTTGTGATAAATTCACATTCATGTTATATGTACTGCAAAAAAAGAGGATTAAAAAGTCCCACTCCAAGGTTTTTGTTAGTCATAAGAACAAAAACCAGACTGACCCTGTCTGACAGGACTCAGAGCTGTGGAGATTTAGCATAAACTATAGAGAGCAAACCAACATAAAATGACACAGGCACCGTCATCTATGTTTAATGGAAAGGAGGAACGTAAATATCGTTTTAGCATCCAGATCGCAGTGTGAACCAGCAAGTACCAGCAAAACTGTTCGTGACAAATGAGAGAAAGACACAGGCACCATTCGACACCCGTAAACACAATCGCAGGCCTGAAGATGTACTGAGAAATCGTTAAACAGCAGCCATTTTTGTGGACGATTATTGTACATTTCAGATTTAAAGAGAGGATATTTCTGTAAAAGAATCTTCAGCCTTTCTCATATTTATCCCCTAATATTCAGCGTGATGCTATTTTAAACTTCCTGTTATAACAACCATTTCTCACTTATTTTCAGCAGTCCAGGGATTTGCAAGCAGAAGGGTACTGTGCCTTGTAATTCACAGCTATACCGGTCGTCATCTCTCCTGACCTAACCCACCTCATACACGAACCATTTTCAGGCTGTTTCACCAATGCACCCTTTACTGCCTACGGCATGAATTTACCCCTGCCAGACAATACGTGAGGCAACAAATCAGAAACTGACTGCTGGAGCAGAAGGTACTTCCTCAACTCTGAAAGATATAATTCGGGGGAGAAAAGTTACTCTGACAGCATCTTTACGTATCATATCTAAGAGGGTGGGAGGACACTTAGTGTGATATGTAGTATTGTGTAGTATTTTTAATTATTATGGTGTAAAACAATAATTGATTGCCCTATTTTTAGACAGCAGGCTCTGATCCTAACTTTCTCTGAGACACACTGAGATTGTTGTACTTCCCAATGGAGAAACTCATCTTCTGGAAAGTGTACAGTATATTCACAAGTGCGGGCGCAGAGGCTCCATTCACAGAAAATGGCCAGCAGTACACGCCACAAGTGAAGACGGCTGATAGTTACGTAAACGAACGACTTTCAAGTCATTTAAATTTGGAAAAGGCCGTCCGGGCTCAAGGTTTTGTGTGCGTTGACAACTTTGCAGTCGTCTAGTATCTCCCGCTGCAAAGGAGAAGCACATAACTATGTTTTTTTGTCCCCCCCTTCATAGAAACATGAGCAACCGCCACATTATCCGCATTTTATTGACTTTACATCTTGTTTAGAGTAAACTATTCTTCCACGGAAAGTCGACGACGGACATTGAATCGTAACTCCTGCGTCGAGTCTACTACGTCGAAGGTTCTCGCATCCGTAAGCGCAGGTGTCGACGACCGCAGGGAGCGCGCCGACGTCCCGCAACGTTCCCTTTGCGTTCTCATAACGTTCCACCAGTCGCACGTCTACCACACGTACGTGTTACGGATCGACGGATGTTGGCCGCTCGCATTCTTCTCGCAGGCGTCCGAGAAGTCTGCGGGTTTATAATATAATTGGTTGGGAAACGCACACGACTAGTTAGGGGGTCCCCCGAGTGCTACTTCTGGAAGTTTGTCTTGCTGCAGCGCGTCTCTTGTACGGGGAGGGGGGTAGACGTTCACACCGTAGCCCTCCATCCACACGTACCCCCCACCCCATTCCATGATCGCTCCTCCAAATGCGGTATTTCGTAGGTTACGTGTATTTTATTTTTCTTTTACTCAAACTTATAATTCAAGTTATACCAGATGGCCGAGCGGTCGTCAGTGCCGTGGTGTCAGCATAGCCGGGCTGTGATGTACTACACCGCAGTGGCGGCGATCGAAGCCCCGCTCTTTTACCCCCACCTTAACTTGGGGCACTTGGTCACCCCCCCCCCCCCCAATCATCTGAAGCTTTCCCATGCTTCAGTCTTATTCGCACTTCTTTTTTTATTATTTTTGGAGTAAGGTGGAGAATGGTGAACCGAAAGAAAGACCACGAATCCCGTGGTTTGTACACATCCCAGCAGCCTACAGCTCCGGTTGCAGATACGAGATGTAAATTAAAGAAGAATGACGGCGTCTAGCGTCGGGAACGGCGATGCATGCTCTTTCAGACGGAAGACAGATTCTTTAAAAAGTGGATTTAATAAGTGTATTGAGGATGCAGGTGCAGACTGGACATGATCGAAAACAAATCGATCAGGGAAAAAAAAAAGGGGGGGGGGGGAAGAATTATCAGAACTTGCCTGGGATTGACTAGGATGCTCCGATAAATGTGGACCAGAACCGTGATGGGTGTCTGAAAAGGAACGGGAATCGACCGGATTGATGGGCTGGCTGTTGCGGGCTGAACTGGTGCTGCAGCAAGGCGGGCTTTAAAGCCTGCTCGGTGTGAGCCCCCCACGAAACGCAAAGCACGGCTCAGTCGTGCGAGGTCTTAATTAGGATTAAAGGGGGGAAAAAAAAAGGAAAAAAAAAAAAAAGTGGTATAGCAAAACGCCGAGGTGCCTCAAACTTTTTCTGGTGGGTTGCAGTGGTGTTGCGGGGCATGGGTCACTCGGCTCCAGGGATGCGGGCTGCCCCGGCTCGCCAACTTGTTCCTGGTCCCTCCGCATCCACTCGCCGCACAAACGTGGCTGCAGATGTCACCAGCATCACACACTACAACGTTACGTGAATGCATGCTCGGATGGCACACGAAACACACGACAGGCTTACCACTTGGGCTCTTGTTTTTCTTCAGACTCTTGCCACAAAGACACTGCAGCATATGCGTTCCTTTGCCGAAGATTCTCCACAGAAACCACATTGATTTGGGCGAAGAGCAATCCAGCAGCTTAGGCACCGTGATAAAGAGGCGATCCTTGCGGTTGCATAATAACACAATTGGATCAGTTCTCCAGGACAGGGCTACCAGCTGAACCATAGAAAAAAAAAATAATAAAAATAATAATAATGATGATAATAATAATAAAAAACAGCCAAATATCCCAGTCTTCTTGCGTTTTCCTTTCACGTGGTGAAATATTTCCTAAGACTTCAGAATTAAGGTTATTCTCCCGGCTATGTACAAATGATGACACCACCCGGGTGGTCGGTTAATAAAAAAATATACTATACAAATTGTCCGTGCACAACTAATCTAAGAAGGGTAGAAACACGGCGGATTTCCGAAGGAAAGATTAACCTACTAGTTCATCACTCTGGAGAAGGGTGGATCTGCGAAGCATCAGAAGCCTGGAGAGAGGATGCTCTACTAGGCGAAGACCGCATCGGTGGTCCCCACGAAGCAAAACACGGGCTGCCTAAACCTAGTGGGCTCACTTCAAACCTTGCAGTCGAGCTCAGCCTGCACTGAAACTCTCCTCATTGTCAGGCAGCATTCGACAGTCCGCCGCTAATTGTCTCCCCTTTCGGAACGCGTATGCGGTGCTTATCCCGCGTTATCCATTCGCTTTTGCTTACAGGGTCTTTGGGTTAGAGGGATGGATGCGGGGCGGACATCGCTGCCTCTTTCTAAAGTGTGCTGCGTCCGCGGAGAAAAAGGGAATTTTCACGGATTTCGCTTGGCATTGAATCTGATACAAGTGGCTGGAGAGGAGGAGGAGGAGGAGGAGGAGGAGGAAGGGGGGGGTTGGACTGAAAGATTAACTGTCTGTTGCGTAAATACACCGTTTTCCCCATGCATTCCAGGAAAGACATGTCAAGTCTTCGGCCACAGATCAAATGAATGCATGAACAGATAGATGAATGTGTGGAAGTGGCTACAGACGTGCTCACCTCTGTGAGAACGTTAATGATATTCAGCATCTTGCTGGCCTTCGGCGATTTAGTGCATGATACTTAAAATAAAAACCAACAACGAACTAGTCAGCTACCAAGCTAAAAGAAAAAAGAACATAAACCACCCCTAAAATAATCAAGATCAACCATTCGACTCTTTTTATACTTCATTTGGTAAATATTTAATCTGTTAATGCAACGTTATGCCATAGTATTTTGTAGACTAACCCACTACTTAGCTGTCTGGCATGTGTGTGTTTGCATTCGCCAGTGAAATGTTCCTATAATTTTGTAATTAAGTTCGAATAACTGTAAACCGGGGAAATGAGCACACAGGTGTCGATTCATTCAAGTTTGGATGCTTTCAGCAATGTCTGTTCTGCTCTGTGATCATTGAAATTGGTTTTGTTAGTTTCCCCAAATAACCCCCAGAACATAATTCACTACTCGATACCCTAACTGAAATGCCTCCTATTTAAACACGTGTTAAATATGTCAGGCATTGAACGCTTTGATATTCAAAGTGGCAAGTTTTCAGGCGTCAGTTTCACATTTGGCATAACTAAGATATTAACGAGTGCCATCTTCTCACTTATACGCACTATAAGTAGTCATAATAAATATAATAATAATCGTCATCATAATAAAACATTGCCATGCCTGTCCTGGTCTTGACTGTAATGTTCTGTAATGTGTTGAGTAATTGTAGTCCTCAGTTTGGAGGGAAACGGAAAATTGCCACCCACTGAATTGAAAATGGGAAGCAGCATTAAAAAAACTGCAGTGGCCTGTGGGTAGAAGGAAGTTTATTGCTTGGTAGGCATATAATATTTGTTTATTTTCTCAAAGCACATATCCAATGCAGAGGCCCAGGAAGCACAGGGCACAAGTCAGGAGACACCCTGGATGAAATGCCGGTTTTCACAGAAAATATACTCACATTCATAAACTAAGAACGATTTTGAGGCATCAATTCACTATACTTTGTGTCTTTGGACGGTGGGAGAAAACTAGATTACCTGGAGGATACCACGGCACTGATTGCATTGGGATAATACATAAAGAGAACAATATTGAACTCAGAGGCATGGATAGTCCCATCCACCATGGGTTCTGAAGCCTCAGTGGTCCCATCACTGGCTACTGTAATGAAACTCACACAGAGCAGGAGACCAGTGAAACATATACCTCGTGAACAGTCTTGTCTTTGGCATTAATGTGACATAGTTAGGTGCCACTTAAAATAAAATCCCTGCATTTCATCACTCAATTATTACTGCGATGTGGAACTAAAAAAAATGAAGCACAGCCCTGGGATAAGTCCCATAAAAGCAGGAAAATGTGGGCTGTGAAAGACAGTCTAGTTGTTCTATGTTGAGACAAATCTGTGGTATAATTTGAATGATAAAACCCAATAAGTGCTCGCTAAGTGCCCCAAAATGAATAGAACCCAACATGGATGTGGATCTGTAGATGCTTCCTGGCTTCTTCCTGGAGATGCATTGTGTGGGCTGTCAGTCAAAACTCAGCATCTGCAGCCCTTCTCGAGTTCAGCAGATCAATTATCTTTAATATGTATGAGAATGAATAACGTAATTTTTATGTCTCTATATCTGTTAAGAAGGCTGCATAAACCAAATCACACGTAAAGTATATCGTAAACCTCTCTATGTAAATAATTGATTTATGCGAGGCCTGCCAATACTTTTGATAGTTGTGATATTTTTTTTCTGGCCTGCTGGTGGCCAGGCCTTTGGATGTGTCTCATATCTGTCACTACAGTAAGTCTTTGTTCACTCATTTATATATCAAACCTACATTAGAATCTTACATTCAGGCCATCTGGGGAGTTTGAACATCAGAATGGTCCGTTACGCTCTAAAAACAGTATGTTTGGTATTGGCAGCTGTCAAACAAAGAACAGCTCAAGTGAAAAGTACTGTAATATTTTTATCAAAAGCAAATTCCCCAAAGGATTTTGATAAGTTTCAGTGGAAGCGTATGCAGTATTGATGGTTTGATATTAAGATTTTAGCATTAGATAGAGCTGCCAGCCTTTTATCAATGGACAGTGTTCCCTGTCATCTTCCTGGTTTTCAATGCAGGGCTTCCTGCTGTGAATCATGCTGAGTGAGCTTCCAGAAAGCTCACCCCTGTTTTGCAGATCAGTCTCCCAGAAGGCAGCTGGGTGCAATCGCGTTGCTCATGACTACTCTGTTTGTCGTGTACAGGTTCGTATGTCCCAGGGCGTAATGTTCCATTCAGAGCCAAAGGGGAAAGCTTGTTTTCCACTGTGTAACTCTAACCTCACAGTCAGCTTTCAGAGCTAAATGATTACCCTGTGCTTGAAGAGCCAAGTGAACTTACCACAGAGCTGCTAACGTACAAACGGCAACTTTTTAAACAACACTTGGGCCAAAACCAAACTAGCCTAATCTATTGTGAATAAGATGAACTGCTTAAATATTATAATTTCTTTCAAGAAAATTAGCTTTAAATTAGGATGTTTTATGGTACCATCAATCCCCGAGTATAGTATGACCTCATTACCATAGGTGTCTCTTGTTGTTTTTAAAAACACTGACAATCAGATCCCTGAAATCTCTCTGTCATTGGAAAATGCACAAATGAAATGTCAGATACATCGTACAGTGACTGAAGACCTTGTAACCGTTGTTTGTTTACATGGGTGAAGCACCGGCAAGGTCCAAAGCATGTTAGCTAAGTGTTCTGCCGTGTGTCGTAATAGATACGTACCGTAAGCCAAGAAAACACAGCCAAAGCACACATATGAAGGGCGTGACACATTCATTCCATAGAACAAATTATAACTATTCAAAATAAAAGCGCTATTGCATTAGCGATGACATTCTCCAGCTCTGGAAGAGGCAGCATTTAATCACTGCTGGAAGGTCAGCAGGACAAGTGGTGCTTTGTTATATAAAATTATTGTCAAAATGTCATTTAAATAAGGTAATTGCTTGTGATTTCAGCTACATTAAGTAATCATAATGTGCGTGGTATGCACAGGACCGTAGATGACAATGTTGTGTTTATCGCAAATTCATTTCGAGGATCACTCATTCACCAGCCCACTGCCGTTGTCATTTCACAATGAAATACTTCGTGGTATTTGATTTGCCTTCAAATTGAGGCAAACATGTGAGTATCAGTACTTGAAAAAAAAAAAATCTTTGTATCTGAATGCCTGCGTATGAAAAACACCTACGTCTGTCATGTTGGAATGAAATATTTTCAAATACTTCACACCATGTTAAAAAGAAGTATTTTCGAATGACCTTTTGATAGATATTTTCATGTGCGTTTTTGAAATGCAATAATTATGCCTCTGACCTGGGTCATGTTAGGGAAAACTCTGGGTTTACATGGGAATCCCTCCTCAGATTGCATATGCTCTGATAGAATTTGGAGGGGAAGAAAATAGCATTCTTAGTTTCTTATGTGTACACTGGACATGGTCTAAATAGCAAAACCAGAAAATCCATAACTCGTTTTTCATAACTACTTATACAGTACAGGGCTGGAGTGCAAATACATTTATTCAAAAATATAATATTCACTGAAAGCTGCTTTATTTGAGCTTGGCTATAGCCCTGCCATGGACTAGCATCTTGTCTGGAGTTTCCCCTGTCTCATGCCCTGTATTTCCTGTGATAGGTTCCAGGCATTTCCACAGCCCTGTGTTGGAGGAGTGGCTATTGAACGTGAATGGATGAATTGCAATCACCTTGAACGGCAAGTAGTGTGGTTTTCTTAAGATGGTGCTTTGGATCTCAATACCTTTGCGACTGTGCCTACATTAATCACTGCTCTCCAGTCCAGTTGATCTTAAACTTGGTACCATGCTAGGGCCCAAGAAGAAGATTCCTGCAATGATAGATGAGCCATACATAATCATGTGGCAAGTCATCACATTCACATCATTACAGTTTAATATATGGTATAATCTTTGATATTTGGTGTCATTAAAAGATGGACCATGTATTTGTGTTGCCGATGGACGCATTGGAAAAGCTGACTTCATCTGAGAGGTCTCCCATGGGGTGGAGAATGCAGGCATCTCAGAAGAATGACATCTTCTTATGGTCCTGCAGTGACTGATGAACCAAACCAGCCCTACACCTTTCTCCAATGGCCATCGTCCTCCTTGCCCGACAGCCTTCCTTTTGGCAGTTTTCTTCTCGCCTTCCTGGTTACTTTGCTGTCCTCATAACTGGCTATCGGCTGCAGTAGATTTAAGCAAACTCATAAACGTTACAGTCAGATAAACAGTTTTCCATGCCCCTTTTCCCATGCTATGGGAAAGTCAGCTCAGTGTGGAAAGAGAGTCACATGACATGAGGAAGCAGGCAAAGCAGACCCTGACTCGAGTTCCACTTTTTTTAAGTGCCGGGGTGATCGACAAAAAAAAAAAAATTAAATGAGCAAAGCAGTGTGGAGGTGAAGAGCTGAACCATTCAGTTCACAGCATGGGTCACTGAGACTTGATGTCTTCCCTACTAGGCTTAGGGGGAGAAAGTAAACAGCACAGGACAATAAGGAGAAGGTGGGAAAAGGTTAAAGGAAAACCTTGTTATTGCATTGCCCAGTCTAACTGAATGAATTAACCTTTGCCATTCAGAGTAGGAAAAGGTTGTAGGAATCACGATTTGTTTAGATGAATAAAGTAAAGGACAGTTATCTTTTATCTGGGCACCTCTTACAACATCATTCAATAGAGCATTGGATGGTTTTTATAAAATGCTGAACAGCTTAGTGAATATTATACTATTTAAAATTTCACATTTTTGACACCTTTCAGCCTGTACTGCCTCAGATGCTGGTAATCTTTGCCCAAATGTTAAGATTTGTTCTGGCAAGATTACAGTAGAAGACATTTATATTAAAGCTGAATTAATTAAAGAGGAGGATTTCAATGAAGTTCTCATTATTTGCTACTAGAAGAATTATCAAACGATGAGCCCTCACATTTCTTTTAATTTTTGGTATTTTGCATTTCGGATTACCTGCATCAGAGATAAATGTCTTTTAAAGTTAGTATACTAGAATATCAATATTTGTATGAAATTACATACACCCAGTTAGAGTCTGTTGAAGGCATCAACATCTATACAGTTTACTCTTTTAAAAAGGGCCCTAGTTGTTAAATGTACCTGCTTTTGAAAAGAAGCCATTCTGTTGAATTCATTTGGGCTGCAGATCACTTCCAAACAGAATAACAGAACTATATAGTCTTCTCTCATCTGCCTAAATCAAAAACATGGGAATGAAAATGAACGTTACACTTTGGAACAGAACATGAGGTTATTGCATTTTTAATCTACAATTATAACCATTCCTGTGCCCTATTGACAGGTGTCATGTCATCCCGTGATTTCACATCGCCAGTATGGTAATTGGTTTTAAACCAGAAATGAATATGCCTCCTATAATGTTACAATATTAATTATAAAAATGTTAAGAACACATTATCAAAATGGTAGCAGAAATGGCATCTCTTCAAGTTTTTTAAATCCATATAATTCTCGATAAATCCAAAACACAGATGGATGGTAAAAGCCATAAAATTGCTTAATTTCATAAAGATGCCCATGCACACACACACACACACGTTCTCACACACACACACATAGTGCAAACACGGTAAATTTAATAAAGCTAAACTAAACAGCTTTGCCTCCAGTTATAAATGGTTTATGGTTTGCTTTAGAATCCAAACTGCACTGTTTTGCAACAAAACAAAGTAATAAAACATAAAAGCTCCATCACTTTTGAATAATGTTAAATTATCTTACCAAAATATATTTTCTTAATTTCTTTCCTTAGGAACAGCATTATTAACTTGGACGGTGGTTAACTTATGGATACATGCTTTTAGAAATGTATTAATTCAGGTCAAAGCCTGGAAAATTCCATACATTAAGAGTTTTCTCCTCGTTATCCATAACATGGAAAAAGCCTTCATAGATTCATTAGGCACCCATCTTCAGCCTTCTTGTACAAGATCTGCCTCCTTGGTTCTCACTTGCAAAGATGGGCCATATTATACTTTTGTTACAATATCTATCCATACATGTCTTTTTCATAATTGTTTGTCCAATGCCAGGTTGTGGTGAGCCTGGACCCAGTCCCAGGAAGCACAGCACATAAGACAGCAGTATCCTGGACAGGATGCAGTATGAAAAGCTGCTTTCTCTGAATCGCCTTTAGTGTATGACAGTGTGTGAATATTACGCCTGGGAATGTGGCCACACGACAGCTTGAGTCACCACAAAATCATACCTTTAACCAAAATGAATGGAGACAAATCTGCACAATTAGCTTCTGTATTAGTGTGTAGGTTCACATTGCAAAGACGGTCACATTTTGAAAGCTTGGGGGCAGTAGATGCTACCTACGCAGAAAAGACAGTTCTCCCAGTCTTCAGGATCTGTACGCACCAGCTTTTTGACTCTAGAAATTAAGGATGGGACAAATGAGTCTTCAAAACCCATAGTGGGTGGAAGTATCATGAATTATCACCAGCATTGATTCGTAGTTTGGGATACTCCCACCCACCATCGGTTTTGAAGCATCGTTTAGCGCCAGCATTAATTGGTCAGTTCAGGATGCTCCCACTCACCATGGGTTTTGAAGCATCGTTTAGCACCAGCATTAATTGGTCAGTTCAGGATGCTCCCATTCACCATGGGTTTTGAAGCATCGTTTAGCACCAGCATTAATTGGTCAGTTCAGGATGCTCCCACTCACCATGGGTTTTGAAGCATCGTTTAGCACCAGCATTAATTGGTCAGTTCAGGATGCTCCCACTCACCATGGGTTTTGAAGCCTCATTTAGCACCAGCA
>JAACJT020000030.1:11909651-11929136 GCA_009936485.2 Gymnarchus niloticus | reverse complement strand
GTCAGTTCAGGATGCTCCCACTCACCATGGGTTTTGAAGCCTCATTTAGCACCAGCATTAATTGGTCAGTTCAGGATACTCCCACCCACCATGGGTTTTGAAGCCTCATTTAGAGCCAGCATTAATTGGTCAGTTCAGGATGCTCCCACTCACCATGGGTTTTGAAGCCTCATTTAGCACCAGCATTAATTGGTCAGTTCAGGATGCTCCCATTCACCATGGGTTTTGAAGCCTCATTTAGCACCAGCATTAATTGGTCAGTTCAGGATACTCCCACTCACCATGGGTTTTGAAACCTCATTTAGCACCAGCATTAACTGGTCAGTTCAGGATACTCCCAGACACCATGCGCTTTGAAGCCTCATTTGTCCCAAAACTACTAGACATACACCAAACATGATTTTGCCTTCAATATCTCCATGGGGATCTGTAAAGCAAGCTTGTGTGTAATCTGCTCACTTGTCCCTGTAGAATTACTGTGTCCTGGTTCTCATTTCTACATACTCTTTTTGGAAGATGCACATTAGTGTTCTGTTCTTTAATTTTAGCAGTTAAGGCATGGATTATGATAGAAGTCCTAAGAGAGCTATTCTGTTGTGCCCTGGGAAAAGGCTTCAGCAATTATTTAGATTATAAATACTTTGGATGAAAGTATCATCTAAATAAGAAAAAAAAAAATCAAAACACACATAGGACAGTCAGTATTTGTGAGAATGATTATAATGAATGTGCAGCCTGGATCCAAACGCAGATTATGGGTCTATACTCATCGTCAAAACAGGGAGGGTCAACACCAGAATAAAAAAGATTTACGAGAACCAGAGGAGCATCCAATAACGAGTCAGGGTCACAAACACATGGTCAAAATCCAGAGTAGGGCAATCAGCACAGCAAATCCAAATCGTAAGGCGAAAGGAGACAGGAAACAGAGAACTACCAAGGATCATACACAGACAAAACTGACAGAACCAATGAACTGCTCAGCAGGGGGTGAAAAACTCAACACCACGCAATGAGGCGCTTTGAGGTGATTTAAACCTCCACTAACAGCACACAGCTGAGTTCAATATTCTGGGGGATGAGGAACGAAGGAATACTGGGCGTGGCTGATTTGACACGGGCGTGGCAATGATAAGCATAAAGCAAGACACGGTCTTCCAGAGGTGGTGGGGAATTTATAACACTGACCAGATTAACTGGGGACAGATCCCGGTGCAGCTGAATTGATATATGTGATGACATACAATACACAGCAAGTCTCCTGAGGTGCACATCCTACAAAACCACTGCTCTCCATGACTCCAGGGTTTCGAAACATTTGTACCTGGTGTCGTATCTTCAACCTTCACTCTGGTCTGGTTCCTCCCAAGGTTTCGTCCTTCTGAGGGAGTTTTTACCTGCCACTGTCGCCTTTGGCTTGCTCTCTGGGGACCGTGGGCCCGGGACTATGTAAAGCGCTTTGTGACAGTGCTTCTTGTTAAAGGCGCTATATAAATAAAATTGAATTGAATTGAATTGAATTGAATTGAATCACCACTGTGACTGTGAGGCAAATGGAAATGTGGAAGTTAGAAGCTAAGCCTGAGTTTGGAACACTCAAACCTTCCCGAAGTAATTGGCGGGTGTCTACCACACCATACAAGGTGCCAACGATTACAGAGAGAGACACACACCCCAAAATCATCACAGTGAGCAAGTAACTCTCTCTCCTGTTGTCACAATCCGAGCTCGCCGAGGCTACCAAAGTGTCACCGCCATGCTTGGAAGGATTTCTCTGAAGTTCCATCTCACCATGGTCAGCCAGGTGTCATCACCATGAATTGTATCTGCTAGCTCTAGGCAATTGAGGCTAAGTGACATCATTCCTGTACGAACGTAGAAGCGACTGGCCTTTAACACGAGCTGCTGTCCGTCAATAACTGAAACTGTCTGCTTGTCGTAGCAAAGGAATAAGCTGGATATGACCTCTGTATTACTGATCTCAGTCAATTACACACCCGCTTGGTGGCTCTTTAGTATTGTGAAGCAGCCATACTGCACATGACGATCAGACATTTTTGCCCTGTAGACCACGTTCATGTTTCCATCAAACACTATGTCTTTTCCAAATGGCTTACCAAACTAGTAAACCATGATTCATCCACAGTATTCCAAGTCAGCCCTTTTACAGATGAAGTTGGATATTTCAATGAGGCAACGTTGCAATCTTCTTTTTCTTATTTGGAATGGCTTATTGGCTTCCAGTTGGACCTTAGCTGCTTCCTGACTATTTGCCGACATACGACAGAAACCTGAGAATTTTCCGTTGCCCCGGATGGGGGATAGACCTATCATCTGAAACAAGTCACTAGATAATGCTTCTAAATACAACCATCTTCCACTGCAGAGAGTGATTTAAATGCTGTATATTCCAAGCTTAGCTAATGGCAATGTGCAACATTTATAATGTAATGCAAAGGATAATTCAAATGCTGAGATGGTGGAAAGAGTGTCTCAGAGATCCAGACAAACTGATTCATTATAAGTCCTCCTGCCTCGAGTCAAATGTGAGTGAAGTGTGCCGTCACATGCAAAATAGTGCTGACACCAGTAGGAATCACTCTGTTACCAAGTAAAGTCAGCTCGTTTCCTTGCCCGTGACACACAGACTACCCATTAATCAGATATAGTGGCATCCTCATTAGCGCCTCATTGGAAAACTGTTAAACCTCTCTAAAAAGTTATGTTATCTGTCCATTTTCCATAATTACTCCGTATTCAAGGAAGCAACGGTCACATGTCAGAGCACCACCCATAAAAGGGGACATACTGAAAGACGCCATGTCACTTAACTGCATATTTCTCGACTAGGAGAAGAAAGCAGGGTACTGTATATGGAGGAAACCCACACAAATATAAGCAGAATTTGAGGCTACTGTTCCGTCCCTGAAGTTCAATTACTGTTGCATCACATCTACCCTCCACAGGAGGTCGCCGTCCTATCCGGGGGTCACTCTTCTGAACTCTGGCACACACCTGCTGCCAATTGCTCGATTGCTTGGACTATTAAAGGCTGTCCTGTTCTGGAGTCCTGCGCTCAGACATTGTACTCCTGTGACTCGACTGTGCCCCGTTGGGCTTGTGTTCACCGGTCTCCAGTGAAGTCTCTTTCCCTGCCCTTGCTGTCTCCTGAAGTCGTTCCGCCTCTGCGATCGGGTCCACCGCCAGTACTGGCATGACAGTTATTGTAATAATAAAATACATTGCTATCAGATCTATTGTTAAATGACTGTAACTTTGCTAAACGAGCCTAGAATCTAGGTGTTTCCTACCAGTCAGAGTAAGGCAACTTTTCACTGTGAAACATAGAGAAACATTAATATTTGCCTACAGCAGATCAGGATTCTGATATGAGTATGGCAATGCTGTACTCTATCAAAGCACAAAGCATGCAGTTTGTGCCCTACAGCAAATATCAACACGCCACAACATGAACTGTAGACACAAGTAAAGAATGATGCCATCACATGTCACCACATGTCACCAAATCTTCATGTTGGCTTCCATTTGTATTACCAGTACGCACTGTGCTTTTACCCAACCTTCACGCCTGGGTTACTCTGAGCCTGGGGGCAGGCTGGAGCGTAGCTGGGCAACACTCTGTGAGGTCTGGAACTCACACAAACATCAAACACGTAGCACCACCAACAGCTGACCTGCTTAGCATGACCACCAGCCCTAAACAGACAGCAACTGCTCAGCTTTTCTGTATTACTGCATTAGTGTAACTGATTATGTGGCGAAATCATTTATTTAAAAACGTCTTATCTCATTTTCCCAAGATTGCTTTATAATAATGACATGACTCTCGGAATTACTTTGAATAAGCATACAGCTTACAATCGATACACAATTAATTTGTTGCTTTGTTCCCTTTCACTGTCAGCATAATTGTGCCTACCGATATAGTACTTTTGAGCTTGGATTGTCCCTCTCTCTTCATAGAGCGTACAGTTGATCAGTCGCGTTTTGTTTTGGAGGACTGAAAATAGCAAAAAAAAAAAACAGAATTCAGCTCTGATCAATTGGACCTATTTAATAAGTTTTTCACTTTTTGGACAGTACTAACTTGATTTCAATATCTTAGTTTCATTAACTAGTAAGAAGGAAATAAACATTGATGATGCAGTGGCAAGCAGGAAAGGGACACGTCATCATGTATCTGTGGCCCAATCTTGTCATTTGGCTTTATATCAGTTGATGATAAAACAGGCCCTTTAGAGTCTGTTCATTCTTTGCAAGGGCCTCAGACATAACAACATCACAGACTGGAAAATGCAGGAACGGCTACCACTGAGCTGGTACTTATCATATATAAACAGTATCCTGAGGCACAGTCATTCGAAAATCCATATTCGTGCCGTGGTGGCTGTATCTAATGGGTGGCGATTTGTAGCTGGGAAAGAGAACATAAGAGTGAAAATCAGGAGAACATGGAAGCTGCAAATTACATCTCACATATAATATTTAAGCCATTAGTTGTTTTCTCATTTTATTTATTCTAATGTATAGCTAATTTTTTCCTGTAAAAGACATCACATAGACTGATTTTGCTGCTCTTAAATGGTATCACAAGTAAACAAACCCTGAGAATATCATTTTTTTTTTTCCAATACATGATATCTATGCAGCGCTAAACACTGGCATCTCTAGGGTACTGTTACCTTAGTCACTTTCCATCACCATGGAAAAAAAAATTCCTGTCTTTTGGGAAAATCCCCAGCAAGTCCTTCCGGGGGGGAGGCGTCAAGACAAACAACACTTCCACTGTTAGAAACTCTGCTGCTTTGCTGCTTGAGAACCTGACCTCTGTCATGCGCTTTGATGATGTGTGTGTGTGTGTGTGTGTGTGTGTGTGTGTGTGTGTGTGTGTGTGTGTGTGTGTGTGTGTGTGTGTGTGTGTGTGAAAGTACCGGCAAAAACCATTTATCAAATGGGAAAGCACAAAGCATCAAATCCTCCAGATAGGACACCCATCTCTGGTGCAGGGTAATGATAGGACAAATGAGGCTTCAAAACTCATGGTGGGTGGGAGAATCCAGAACTAACCAATCAATGCTGACTCGAAATGATGCTTCAAAACCAGCAGTAGGTTGAGTATCCCAAACTACCCATCGATGCTGGTTCTCACTGGTTTTGAAGCATCATTTGTCCCATCACTAGTGCGGGGTGATCACAGACACACAGCTAATTTACCTGAGCAGCATGTCTTTGGCATGTGAGGAGACAAGGGAAGTCATGCAAACGCAGGAGAAATTAAGAAAATAAGAATTCAACACAGGAATACTGGCACTGACACACAACCATGGAGGTAGGAGACAACATCAGTCCTCATTGAGTCGATGTGCCACTTAAGATAAAATCAATCTGAGTACTGAAGACATTTGTTATGAATAGCCCTAATGCTTTTGTTATTAGTGTTAAACGGAATAAAGAAATTATTTTCTCCCACTGATGCAGCAGGTGATTTTTTTTTTTTGTAAATTACACAAAGCACGCTAATGTCTTCAGACAAAACTACTAATTAGTTTGTGACAGGAGGAACCAAGAACATATTTTGTCTTGATATCCCTGCTGTACATTTTGTCAGGGAACATTTTTGAAAGTGACATAGCAAATGGTCTTACGTTACATGGATGAATGACCTCATCGGCAATAACTGTCCCATAAAATTAAACGTGCATATCCAGTCATACAAGAAGAACATGGGCTAACTGATGCTGGGGTGATGCCCTCCTTTTCCTCTGTCCCACTGGGAATAATTGCCCAAATGGCTGAGACTGAGATGATTACGCATAAAGGGCATCAGTTTGGGGGGGGGGCATGTTGGTAAGCCACTATTGCCTCACATCTCAAAGACTATGGGTTCAAATCCCACCTCTGCTCTGTGTGTGTGGACATTGCAAGATTTCCCCATGCTTCACAGGTTTCCTCCCACAGTTTAAAGAGATGTGATTTAGGTTACTTGGCAGCTTTAAACTAACCGTAGTGCATCATCTTGAATTTGCCTGATATCCCATCCAGGGTGTCCTCCAACCACCCCTGTGCTTTCTGGCATAGGGTCCAAGCCCCTCATAACCCTGGTTAGGACAAGCAGCTTGAAGATTGATGGGTTTCAGTTTGGTAGTCTCCACTCACCAAAGAATTGCAATTTCAGATACCATTAGAAAAGAAACACTGATTTACTAAATCTCCAGCGAGAAAAATAAATAGTGTTGAGTACATCATGAGAGTCAGATTAAGGCTATGAAAACCTTCAAATACCTCAACACTAGTATGCAGCAAAAGATGTTAAAAAAATCAAATAGGAAATAATAGAAATTTGAAAACCAGCCGTGCAGCTGTGTCCTGCGTGTGGTCAGAAACGGAGAAGGATGTGTGTGCAGACCCAGCTCTGCTGTACTTCACAGAGGTGTTCTCAAGTTGTCTAGCAGTCATGTCTCCTCAGCTACAGTAGAAGGGAAATGTTATTTCTGGAATTGAATTCAGCTTTTTTTTTTTTTTCCTGGGAATTTACTATAAGCTACTTATGTTGTCTAGTAACATGCATCATTTACAGTAAGAAAAAAAAAAGGTGAATTGCAGTCAGGTTTCAATGAGGTAGTTTATAAATGGTTTATTTCTGTATATTTAAGAAGGACAATGAAGTCCGAAGACTGCAGAATGCAAAAAAGTGCTAGTCTATTTAGTCAGTTTCACTTTTAACTGTCTGCCCAGATATTGTCAAAATGCCATCTCCGTCATGTTGGTCATATTTCAAGGTACGACACATTCCCCAAACACTCTCTTATGATTGCCAATGAATTTGACAGGCAGCATGTGAAGGTATTAAAAGCCTCTTGTCTGAGTCGAGCAGACGAAGCAAAGATGAATGCATGGGAGCGGTACCCTGGCAAGCTGAAGCCAGATCGTTAAAATCCTGACCACGATACCAACAGGAAACACAAAGATGACAAAAAAAGACTACTTTTAGTGTGGAGTGAAAAAAAAAAAAACTTTTAACATGTTTGGTTCTAAATTTCATCCAATGGAATCTGTGGAGCCCCAAGATACATTTTAAATTGTATGTAATCCTGGGAGTGACACAAAAAAATGTAAACTGTGAATAAGAAGCTATATGTTTGTCATATTTTATGGAAGAAGAGAACTCAGTGTATAACCACCTTCACTGACTGTTGTATATCATTAGTGAGAGCTGAGAAATGTATTAGATGAAGAGCATTTTACTGTCCGGAACATATAAATTTAATTCCAGTATAAAACAAAAATGGGAAAGAAAAAAATTAATGGGCACTCATAGAGGTCTATAGGGGGCCTGGGGACTTGTACAGCACAATAACACAAAGCCAAGAAGAGTCCGGGGATATAAAATCTGTACTTGGAGACACAAGGGACTCACAAATACGCCAGCGTTGCCAAGTAGCAGTGCCTTCAAAACAATAACCTTCACATCACACTGTACTGAAACCTTAACGCGATATTTCCAAAGCAAATACCAGTTGGATGTAAAAACAGCCAGTACCCCTCCCCCTAATGGCTAGAGCTTTGAGAAGATTTGTGAACGTGCATCATTTCCCTTCTAATTCAAACTAACATGAAAAAAGAAGAATGTGGATTGTTTCATAGCAGTACAATGGAAACATATTTCAAAGTATTTACTGTATATTGACTCATTTAAATGATTAAGTAAGCGTGTATATTTACAAATAAAATAGCTGAATCTGATACATGCCTAAAATCTGTGTAATTCTTTGAATTAAGCAAAAGGGAGCGTATATAATTTCATCTGCTTTTTAAAGCAATTTGATGCTGTTTCAATGATATTTGATGTTTTAGCAATTCAAGTTTAAAATGTGTTGTTTTTATTTGATTGCTGAATCCATGGCTTAATATATTCAGTGTAAATCACAAATCACATAGTCTTAGTGTTCTGAGAATATTATTAACTAACGCATGTTTACTTTTGTAGACAGATGCCAACGTATTTTGTAATTCTCTAATCAACAGATGCCATTTTTAGCTCCAGATAAACTAGGGCGACTATATTTTGGTTTTAAAAAAAGAGGACACTGGGTGTAAGGGTGGTGACATAGGGCAGATGGGCACCTGTACACAATGAATATCTACTGTAGAAAGCAAAAGCTAAATCCCTGACATTTTTGGCGATTTAGATCTAAATCCTAGCCGGACGCATTTTTAGGTGGCAAAAAGACGGCACGTCCGGGTAAAAGAGGACGTATGGTCACCCTCATTAAACCATTTCAATTACTTTTTGATGGCGAAGTTTAATAACAGAAAGCCGCGTAGCATGTAATTCTACATTTTCACCTGCAGGCGGCAGTGGTGCATTCGATTTTCACGCAGCACTACGGAGTCGGACACATTTTTGCAGCGGTCTAGGCGCGCCGACGGACCCTTTTTACTGTGACACCGCCCGGGACGAAGAAGCCGCGAGACGCCGAGTAAGCGGTGCTGGCGGATCTATGACGTTTATCGGGAAGACCGAAAGCAAACTAGCGAGCCGCAAATAAGTTACTATGGTCCCATTTCTGTAACGTCACAGCTCGAGTGTAAGTCGTTTTCGTTGAGGAGGAGACGCTTGAAGCCCGCAGTATGAATCTGGAGAGACTGCGGAAGCGTGTGCGACATTATATCGATCAGGTGAGGCGGCTGCTGCTGCGAGTTCACGGTGGAGTTGTGGGTGAAATTAATCCAAAAATATCTTGAATCAAATGCCGGCGTCATCTAAGGACTGAACACTAACCCCAAGCCACTGGTTTATTTACACAGGCCTCCGTGGCACTGCTCTCAGTGTTAAAGATGGAGTTGCTTGTTGTATGGTGATGGTGTGTCGGGATAGGGTATAATAAACGTTACTGATTGACTTTATACTGATTTCCCAATGTGCCAGTGGGTAGATGATTGTGTTGGATTGCAAGCATTGGAACATGTGGAGTTGTTGACATAAACACATTCCCACGTGTCTCAGTGCATGTGATATAACTAATTTAAGCCAGCACTAGAGGGGATTTGATCATCCTTATGACTTGCAGATACTGTTTGTTAAAGATGTAATAATTGTCTCTCTTTGCAGCAACAGTACCAGAGTGCTCTGTTTTGGGCAGACAAAATTGCATCTTTATCACATGGTAAGTAAGCATTGCCTTCCAAACCCCTTTGGCATGGGGTCTGCATAGTGGCTCGGTGGCTGGAACTGCAGCTCCAGACCTCTGGAGTTTGAATCGCGCACCTGCTCTGGGTGTACGTGCGTGCAGATTGCATGTGTCCTCCTCATGATGTGCAGGTTTCCTCTGCGTATTTCACTTCTTGTGGATTTCAGTGAATTGGTATCTCTAAATTGCACATACTGTGTTTGTGTGTACAGCTTGTGTTGGGCTTACATTCCTTGCCTCCTTGGACGTGCCCCTGGCTTCACCCTGACCCTAAACCGGATAAGCGTTTGGGAGATTGATGGATGGACTTATGTGTGCAATGAACTGGCTGTATTGTGATACAGTAAACTTAAACCTGAGACTCGGGATGCCCTGTGGTGCTCTGTCAAAAGTAGACGGTGTGATATTTTGTCTGTGTGAAGTCGACTGATCCATGTATGCACCTCATCTGCAGAAGACCCCCAGGACATTTACTGGCTAGCACAATGCCTTTACCTTACGTCCCAGTATCACCGAGCTGCTCATGCCCTGCGCTCACGGAAACTAGATAAGGTACGCCTTGTTTCTCTGTACCGGAAATGGTCTTCTCTCCGGTTCATTGACTTTGTAAATTATGATAAAGTTCCACGTATGTGAAATGTGTTCTGAGGTGTTTCATACATGTGTTGGTGTGTTTGTAGTCCTTATTTGCAATTTTTAAATTCATTTTCATTTTCTTTAGCTGTATGGAGCATGTCAGTACCTCGCAGCAAGATGCCATGTAAGTATAGCCAACTGAAATGTTAGCAAGTGGACATAATGATGGAAATCTTTTTATAGAAGTTTCACGTTGATAATTGCATGTTTTTTAAAACCCGCCTGTCCTGAGTTTTTCAGGATGAGGATTTGTCAAGCTGGGATAGTGTCTGTCAAAGCTCCCTGTTTCAATGGTGAATGTATTTATAAAACCCTCACCAAAGAGCTAGGTTGCCGATACCCTATATTTATATGAATGCTCAAGCGATATATCTGTTGGCCAAAATAATTGGCTGTTATGAAGGTTCCATTAATTTATCGGTATAAAGAGTGCACTAAAGAATTTAGCATTTCTGATGTGAAATGGAGCTCTCTTGCTGGAGACAGTGCCGAGAAGCGATATTCCTCATGTTATAACTTACTGCTCTTAGGCTGGCACTGTTAGTAAAATTGACCAGAGTTGTTAGTGATGGAGTGCTGTGACAGAGAGCTCTGTCACTAATCTGGCTGCTGTTCTAAGCACCGTGTTTCATCTGTCTCCCCTCTCCTCAGCTGTATTCGTTAATATTCCTCTTGTTCCTGGCCTATAGTTTTGCTCATACGCCCATTCAGCTTTTGCATAGCTGTCCTGCTGCGCTTGTCAAAAGCATCTTACACAATATTGACAGAGAGCTCCCGGAAGGCCATGGAGCAGCCGCAGAAGCAGTCACAGATTGGCAAAGTGGGCCGTGTGCACCCAGAACACAGTCATTCGTGTCCCCTGTTCCACTTTCCAGCAATCTTAATCTCGTTGGCTGAAGTTTGGTAATGCATGTTAGGTTGCTCATCATCACTGTTGTCATTTTGATCTAAAAATGAGAACGGAGATATCAATAGGGTTGCAAAGGGGCGAAAAATTTCTGGAAACTTTTTGTGGGAAGTTAAGCTCGGGAATATATAGAAACATAAACATTTTGTTTTAACCAAGATTATGTTATAACAGATTATATTATATTATTAGATTATTAGATTATATTATGTTTAACAGATTATATTATGTTTTTTTTTGTTTGTTTTTTTTTTTTTGTTGAAACTACGTTTAGGTTCCCTTTTGCAAATTTCCAGTTAATTCCCAATATTCCCATTAATTCCCATGAATTTTGCAACCCTGGATGTCCGCAAATACAGCACTGTGTATGGGTGACTGGAAGGGAGAAAGGTGTCTTGTGGTTTTGTGAGGTTGCTTTCAATTAGAGCAGAAAGGGTATTTCAGATATCCTCCTTGGTAAAAGTGACATTGCATGAGTTCACAAAGTTGACATTAGGTTACTCGGTGGCTAATTTTAGTACTTTGTCATCTGAGTTTGATTAACTGACATAATCATACAGTACGGTGCAAATGTCTTAGGCAGGGAAAAAAAATTGTTTAATTTGCTTATGTTGACAGAAAACTGAGTTTGTCTATCAAAATGTCAGTTTACATATTTAAAAACATCTCAAGTCACCTCGGAAATTGCACAATATCATCCAGTATTATCATGTATTTGTTTAACTCGACTTTGATTATAGATTGTCTGGCTAATCAATTTCTGATAAAGAATAATTACTTTATGTACACTAGATAAGTCAGCTGGTGGTGAAGTGTAACAAATATATGGAATGGCTGGGCGCTCTTAAAATCCAGAAATTGGCAGAAATTTTTATTGTATTACAGTTTATTTGTGTATACTCTAATGTCATGTTTTTCTCCTCTGCAAATATTCACATACTGCACAGATAAATGGCCTTAAAGACTTTTGCATGGTTCTGTATGTCAGTGAAGCACTGTTTAGAGCTGCTGGTGTCTGATTGGTTATTGACCATTTATAGAATGAAAGACAAGACGTTCTATTGGTCATGCTCTAATTGACACGTATCTATCAATAACGTATCTCCATGGATGTTTTCACAGATGCAAAGGCACCAAAATGTTTTGCTTTGTGTCTCGGTGGGCGTAGACGCACTCTGAAGGTGTCTGTAAAGAGTCAAAGTTTCAGGATCCCAGAATGTTTCATAATGGGGCGCTATCCAAAATGAGACCAACAGACATGAGCAAATACTGTATCTCCTTTACCTGTCTCGTAAAAAGGGGGGAGATTCCTGCTAAATGCATGTGAGATGTCATTTTTAACTAGCTCGTTATCTGTAATTACTCTGCGCTTTCATGATAGTTTTATATCTCTAATCTGTGATATCATCAGTTTAAGTCAATCATGGTGCATGTATTTAGGTGACTTGATCATTTTCTGGTCTTATTGTTTGGCATATATATTTTTCCCCATGTTTTTGTTTTGCTTCTGATAACCCGTTAGAAATTCTTAATGATCATTCCGAGTTGCATGAGAAGGTGAGATGAAACTCAACACGATGACCCAGCGGGGTGCCTTCTCTGGCTTCAGTATGCAGCTAAGGAGTACCAGCAGGCGCTGGATGTCTTGGACATGGAGGAACCTGTGAGCAGGAAGCTGCTGGACAGAAGTTTGAAGGAAGACAAAGGAGTCACGGAGTGTGTCAAGGACTGGGGCATGTCTCCTGCTTCGGTAAGTCTGCTGCTCATCGTGTAAGAGTGTACTGAACACAAGTTGAAAGTACGGATGTTTCAGGGGGATGTCGTGCTTTTCAAGTAGCGCTGAAAGATAACTGTCCTTTAAAGATAGTGTTTTCAATGTAATCGCAGAACCAGCACTTTAAGAACCTGCTAGACTGACAATACCGCAGTTTGGATGTGGTAAAATTTGGGATTTTTTGTTAAACTGCCAAGAACACACTGTGGTATTGCGAAAGAAATACAGAGAAGCGCTGCTTTGCGAAATCTTTTAGAATGCGGTTTTTGTGTTTTGATTTTTGCCCATCGTTAGCATTATGGGATGACACGAGAAGATGAATTGTGATGGTTCCTAACTTCCTATCGTCGTCTCGTGTCACAGATTCATGTCTAGGAATCTCTTGTACTGCTCGTTTTACCCCCGGCAGAACTTCAGAGCCAAAACAGATTTCCCCATTGGTTGCTGGCTGAGCTCAGTGGTTAGCACTGTTGCCTCACACCTCCAGGGTTGTGGGTTCAAATCCCACCTCCAGCTCTGTGAACGTGGAGTTTGCATGTGCCACCCGTGCTTTGCGGGTTTCCTCCGGGTATTCCGACTTCCTCTCGCAGTCCAAAGACATGCTTTGTAATCTAATTGGCGTGGCTAAATTGTCCCTAGTGTGTGAATGCATGTGTGACTGTGCCCTGCAATGGGTTGGCACCCCATCCAGGGTGTCCCCTGCCTTGTGCCCAGGCTGCCTGGGATTGGCTCCAGGCTCTCCTGCCACCTTGAATTGGATTACATAGTTTGGAAAATGGATAGTTGGCCTTCTGATCCATGTTCTGTTGTTCCAGCACAACACCAACAAGACGTTTATTCAATGCGACTCCTTGGGATCTCCATGGGTTAGCTGTTGTGCTGCTGGTTCTACTCTCATATCCTTCTCCTTCAGATCAACAGCTCCATCTGTTTACTGAGAGGGAAGATCTATGATGCTATGGACAACCGTCCACTAGCTACAGCCAGCTATAAAGAGGCCTTAAAGCTTGATGTCTACTGCTTTGAGGCTTTCGACCTCTTGACTTCCTATCACATGCTGACGGCTCAGGAAGGTAAGACTGACTGAAGGCCATAGGTGGTTTTCGCTAATCAAACTAGCTAGACATCCTTGGCACTGGTGCCGTTAATACAGCTGGGCTGCAGTTTATACATGACTCAAACTTGCCGTTTTTAACACTTTCATGTAGGAATGTTTTCATTTAAAAATGTGAAATTAATTATCTTTCCATCAAACTTTAAGAGGTCGCTCTCAACACAGAATAATCCTGATCAAATCGAAAGCTCCTCATAAACAAGCAGGTCCTGTATTTACTGATGTTAAGACATCTCCGGCAAACTTGAAACTTTGTCCAGCTTCGGTCCGGAGTGAGTCATCCCATCTTCACCCCACAGAAACCATGCTAACCGTACTGATTGAGTGGCTTGCAGCATGGCCTTGATTTCAGATGGTACACTTGTGTGATTTCGCTATTAAGCTCCCACATGCCGTTCCCCATGTGGCGTTTAACAAGTCTGCAGACTGTGCATGACAGTTGACTCAGCCTTAATTGTCATTTGCTTATTGCTGTTCATACCAAGTTTTCTGTGATACCCCAAAGATACATTAACTCTTCACATTATTTAGCCACTTGTTTTGCAGATAAGGGTACAGGTTTACTTGTGTTTCAGATTGATTTTCATACTTCCTTCCATTGTCTTGTGCTTTCATTAATGCAGAATTGACCCAAGAATTCTATTCACTTTTTTTAGGTGAAAAGCTGTCCCTCGTTTTTACCTTATTCGTTAAGATATTTTTCACGAAAGAATTGCCTATAAGTCAAGTGTTAATAAATGAGCAGCATGCCATTGGCCGTATTAACTGGTGCATTTCTGAGCTACCTATAAGGCAGTCGTTATCGTTCAAAGGCATAGAGTAAAGCCTGGGTCATTCTTACCTTAACTATGCTACATTATGTAAGACTATATGGCATAACTAGCTGTTGTTACTGTATTACTTCAGAAACCGATTTCCTGGATTCGCTTCCTTTGAGTCAGCAATGCACTGAGGAAGAGGAGGAACTATTACGTTTTCTGTTTGAGAACAAGCTGAAGAAGGTGATTATACGTACTCTCTGATCTGGTATTGAGTGTCTGAAATGTGTCTCTCTGGGCTATAATTAAAATGATTTTGTAATTGGGATAATTGTATGGCATCCCTCCTGCCCTAGAGTAGGAATTCCACGGTCTTCCATTTTAAGACAACAGACTGATCAGTTTTTGTTTGCAAACAACTGTAAAAACCGCTTTAAAGAAAAAGCTTGTCTTTAGTGTGTATGCCGTTCGTTATTGAATGCTTAATAACATGGATGCCATATCTTTGATCTTTTCCTCAGTATAATAAACCCAGTGAGATTACTGTCCCAGACATGGTGAATGGTCTCCAAGAGAACCTTGATGTGGTGGTTTCTTTAGCAGAGAGACATTATTACAACTGTGACTTCAAAATGTGCTACCAGCTCACATCCATGTAAGTGTGACATTATGTCAATAAAAAGTGATAACTGGGTCTGATTTGAGGTTTGAGAACGTTGAGGAAATTTGAGGTTAATTTCCTAGATTCATGTGAAAGATTTTTTGGATTAATATTTTAAAATTTGTTTTTTTTTTTTGTTTTTTTTTTTTTAAGTATCCTAAGACAATGTTTATGTAAACATGGAAATTTAATCAGTCTAAACCTTGGTGGGAATGTAATCTGAACTGTCTCTGGGCTCTCTCTGTTTCAGGGTAATGGTAAAAGACCCTTTCCATGCTAACTGTCTACCAGTACATATAGGAACTCTTGTGGAGCTCAGTAAAGCCAATGGTGAGATCAGATAGCTATGCTGTGCTTGTGAATTTGTAAGGGTTTCTGTGTGTTATGTTATCAGCAGGGCAGGCAAGACTGGTAAACAGTTGCGTTACTCTCCCCCTCACAGAACTGTTTTACCTCTCACATAAGCTGGTGGATTTGTACCCTAACAGCCCTGTAAGTAGTCCCCTTGCTCCGTCCCATCTCTCACGCTCTACCCTTTAATCAAGGTGATGGTCTGCCCAAGTATATACTGTACAGATAATTATACAACTCCCTGCGATTGTTTTCTGATTTGTCGTTACATCGTTCCCATCTGTGAAAACTCATAAGTTTTCTCCAATTTCAGGTTTCCTGGTTTGCTGTTGGATGTTATTACCTAATGGTTGGTCACAAAAATGAACATGCGAGGAGATACCTTAGGTACGGCGGCTCAGAGAGATATAAACCTAAGGCACAGCCTTATTACTTTGGTGCATCCGTCCGTCCATCTTCCAGTCCGGTATAGGGACATGGTTGAGGGGAGGGACACCCTGCATCGGATGCCAGTCTATCACGGAGTGTCTGTCTGCACCCGTTTACGAACACAGCTGCACTGTAAATTGCCCAGACGTATGGATTTCCCTACCTACAGTATATCTCTTTTGCAAGATGGGGCGAACATGTGAACTCCACACACACAGCAGGGGTGGCCGTGGAGGTGTGAGGCAGCAGTGCTACCCTCCGCACCACCCGAAAATTAGAAGTTCAGCTCTTGAAATCTTTTTGGCCTCAGTGCAAACGTCGCCATAAAATATAAAGTTGAGCATTGCCGTTGTGCCGATTAGGGCACAACTAGAATACTGCAGCTGAGGTTTTTCCTGAGCGGAAATGAGCGTTTCATCCTTCCAGCAAAGCCACCACCCTGGAGAGGAAGTACGGCCCAGCCTGGATCGCGTACGGACATTCGTTCGCGGTGGAGAGCGAGCACGACCAGGCCATGGCAGCCTACTTCACCGCAGCCCAGCTCATGAAGGGGTAGGATTCCTCGGGGCCCAGCTTAGGGAGGCCCATCTTTTACGATGCTGAGGTGACTTCAACCCCACGTTAGTGCAGAAGGGAGCTGATCTCCATTCTCTATACTAAAGAACACTCGGGTAAAACCTGAGGGGGGTCTAGATGAGGGGTGCCCTACAAAACCAGACTCTCACGCCGGTGCTTTACCACCCGGTCACTGTAGTGACAAACTAACCACCTCAGGAGCTCTTAAATGAATTTAAGCTGAGGGCATTGAAAGCGATATTGAATGTTCTGCTGCTTCGAGAACACGGTGATGTAATTATAGGGCAGAGTATGGCTCCTGTGCCGCTGTGTCACTCACCGTCCCTCTGACACCATCGCAGGTGTCACCTGCCCATGCTGTACATCGGCCTGGAGTACGGGCTCACCAACAACTCCAAGCTGGCCGAGCGCTTCTTCAGCCAGGCCCTCAGTATCGCCCCCGAGGACCCCTTCGTCATACATGAAGTGGCTGTGGTGGCCTTCCAGAACGGAGAGTGAGTCCATTTGCGAATCATCTGGTGTGATCTTTGTACTCGTGGGCGTTACTCTAATCTCCATGTTTGCTGTTGCCGCTTGTTTCAGCTGGAAGGCGGCAGAAAAGCTGTTTCTGGATGCGATGGAGAAGATTAAGGCCATTGGGAATGAGGTGAATGTCCTTGTGAGAATGGTGGCCCTCCCCAGCATCAGTGAATCTGGCATGCATTGTTATGTAACACGCTGTGTTTTAATAAACAGGTTACCGTGGATAAATGGGAACCTTTGCTGAATAACCTGGGACACGTATGTCGGAAACTGAAGTACGTAGTCACGCTAAGTTATGTAGCTTCCTTAAGCTTTGTGTCACAGCGCGCTGGTGTTGTCACTATAGGTTCTGCTTTGGGTTTCAGGACTTGACAAATGGCTTTTCCCCGCAGGAAGTATGAGCAGGCCCTAGAGTACCACCGCCAGGCCCTTGTGCTCATCCCCCAGAACGCCTCCACCTACTCTGCCATTGGCTACGTTCACAGCCTCATGGGAGATTTCGAGAGTGCCATCGACTACTTCCACACGGTAGGCCGGCTTCAAACACATATTCGGCTATCAAAAAAAATTGTTTTTGCTCAAAATGCTCCTGGTTTAATGTATTTGATGTGGCTCCTACCCTGGCCCCCCACCCCTTTAATTTGTTGCACAGGCACTTGGCCTTAAAAGAGATGATACATTCTCCGTGACGATGCTAGGACACTGCATTGAAATGTACATCGGTGACACGGAGGCGTATATCAGTAAGTTGTGATGGTGTTAGACATTTTCCGAGGACTGTAAGGAAGGATGGTACTAGACACGGTTTATGAGCACCGTGCTGTTTGATTTTAGGCACGGATATCAAGGACAAGCTGAGGAGTACCCTGGGCACGCCGGCCCTGATTAAGCTGCTCAACACCTCTGGAGATGCCAGTGAGTTTCGACCACAACCCCTGGATGAGAGCAGCATCACGGCCCTCGAGACGTCCTCGCCCAACCCTGAGAAGGCATCGGAGGCCAGCCTTCGCCGCACAACCACGCTGGAGTTCGACATGTATGAAAGCGACATGATGCTAGAGACCTCCATGTCGGACACCAGCACATGATCCAGGCCATCGATGCGAAGGTCTGTGAACTATGGCCCCTTGACTCCTCCCATCAGAAGCAACGTCTGTATTACTTTTACCTGTGGATTTTTACTTTGAAATAAACGCGCTGAATGCAATGGACGCTTTTCAACTCTAATAATCCCAACAATAAAGTGTTCATAACTAATTATGTAACATTTAAGGTATCGTTGAGATTTTTTTATCACAAAAAAGTTGTGCCGAATTTCTTGTGCTTGGTGCCTGATATGCACACGTTCACTGTTACAGGAACGTTAAAGGTCTTGATCCCGGTATGTTTGGGTAGCGTAAATGAGCTCGCTGATTAGTCACCAGCAGGGGGAGCTCACTGTCAATTCCAGACAATGAAGCTTTCTCCGATAGTTTGTGTTAAACTGAAGACTCAAACCACATGTACCAAACTTTGTTGTAATAGCTACTAAATCGGTGTACTGATCTTTTCCTGTGGATCTCAGTACTCTGTGTTTGGTCAGGTCAGTGTATGGCTCTGTGGGTTAGGCGTCTGTGCTGATGTCCAGAAGGTTGCCAGTTTGCATCTCGCAACAGGCACGGTCATTGTTTGGGCCTTGGGCAGTGCCCTTTACCCCAATTTTTCTTGGGGTGCTGGATGACTTTGTGGTCTATCCCCAAAACTTGATCTCATGAGAGCAAGGTGGGATATGTGAAAACTACCCAATTTCCCCAGGGGGATGAATAAAGTATGACTCTTCTGTATTTCACATCTTTGGCTGCCTGCAATCATCTTTTCCCTCTAGCAGTCTCCAGGACGCAGGTAGAATCCATGGACACCATTTAGAACATCTTTATGCAGCTACCGTCCTTGCAAAGCAACCATACTACTTAGAGACCCAAGTGACGCAGGTAGAATCCATGGCCACCATTTAGAACATCTTTATGCAGCTACCATCCTTGCAAAGCAACCATACTACTTAGAGACTAAGTGCATTTACAATGTAGCTAAAGCTTCATCTGTGATGGCTCTGAATAGCCACAGTAACTCTTGTTCCAGCATTATTACTTCTCTCTTTTCAAGTGAAATGGAAAACGATATTCTGCTCTTCTGATCTTATATTACTGTATCCTTATCTTTCATGGATGTTGTGTATTTAAATATCCTACAGCTGAGTCTTTTTACTTATCAGTTTCCGCCATGTGCTGATGATCAAACAGTGAGTGGTGTAAAAATATCTCAAACTTTATTTCACTTAAAAATGTAACCAGAAATCGATTTGAGACTTTATTGCTTCTTTTACTGATGGCAGTCGCGTTAGGTTGTTCACTGTATTTGCAATGCGTACCATTTTTACTATGTATAATATCATCTCATGTTGATTTAATATCACTGCACTCAGTTATCCATGGAATCAGAATCAGAATATCTTTATTGTCATTGTAACGAGTACAACGAAATTAAGTGCAGTCCCTGTGTCAGAGAG
>JAACJT020000030.1:11894545-11909551 GCA_009936485.2 Gymnarchus niloticus | reverse complement strand
ACATGGGAGAAATATAAAGGAGGGAAGCTAGCATATGCACACCATAATATCAAATATGAATTGTAGTTTAAAATAAGTAGACAGCACTCAGTCTGCCTGAGACATTATTGCACGAGTCCTTATTGCACATGGAGTAGAATTAAAGTGACCTAATCTGACCACCAACAAACACTAGGAATGTATTATAAGTGAAATTTTTAAAAATTTTTAGTTTTTTTTTTTTTTTTTATTTGGGTAGCATGGTGCTGCTGTGGCTTGCTCCCCATGTTCCCCTATTTCTGCATGTTTCCTCCCACCATACAAAAATGTGCAGTTAGGTGAATTGGTTCCTTTAATTTTCCCCAATTTGTGGAATCTATGTGTGTGCCCTCTGATTGACTCCCTGGGCTTCCTAGAACTGGATAAGTGGTTGTGGAAGATGAATGGACTGAAAGTCAGGAATTTTCACTACACTGTCTGGCACGGAGGCTCAGTGGGTAGCACCATTGCATTTTTTTTTTTCCTTTAACAAATTCAATTCAAAGCCAAGTTATAAACTGAGAACCCTGAGACCCTTCATAAGCTTGATTGACCTTGACTGGATGTAGTTGATCATTCTGGTTTTTTAAAGTCCATGGCTGCATAATGAAGCATAACATTAATTGAATTGACCAGTAAGGTATATGCTAAATATAACAATATGAAAATTAAATGACAGAAAAAATACTTCTACTTTTACCTGGAAAATTAAGTATATGCCTGATTGTGATATCTTTTTGGCTTCGTTTCGTATTTAGTTTCATACTATTTTGCTGTTAGGCCAAGTAGACGTCGTCCTCAATTTAATTTCCACTGATTTCCCATTAACTTGCTTGGTATTCGTATAGAAAATCCGGCATTTGGGGTTCATACCTTAAAATGCTAACTTACGTATTATAAGGGATGTAGTAATGCTTGAAATACCAAAGTTTAAAGCTGTTGTGGAAACCACCATACAGACATACAGTAGGCTGACAATAAATTTCTGCAATTTAGTGAGTGTGTGTGTAGGTCAAACATAAAATTATTGTACTATGTGATACAGATATTGAAAGAAAGATTTTTTTATGTCTGACCAACAAATAGGGTTGCAAAGGGGTGGAAAATGGAAAGTTAAGCTGGGGAATATACAAATACAAACATAAATATAAACATTTTGTTTTAACCAAGATTATGCTGAAAGATGTTTTTATTTTCAATTACATTTAAGTTCCCTGTTATAGGCTAACCTGCAAATTCCCATGGAAAGTTTTCAACTTTGAAAATTCCCAGCATTTTGCAACCCTACCAACAAATGAGATCAGGTGAGCTTGTCATTTATTTTATTTGACTTGACTTGACATGACATGACATGACATTCGGCTGTTCTAACCGCGATCTTTCCGAGGGGAAGCTGCGGGAGGATGAACATAAACTGTTTCTCAGTCCATACCAAATCAGTCCTATAGCCAACCCTAAAGATTCTTAAATGCTTGGTCAGCCGTTAATTATTGTAGATACTGCCGTAGTACATAATTAACTTTTTTCTACCAGGCTAATGTAAACTAGTTTACGTAATAATCCACTAAAAAAAAAAAAAAGACCACAGGAGACGTTATACTGTTACTATGACAACATGTCTCTTTCATCAAAGATCAAAACAGCTGTGCGCGTGAGATCCGCTTCCGGTCACGTGTTACCACGTCCACCGATGATTGGCGGACGTACCCTCGCGCAACAAACTGCCACAACATCTTCTCTTCTCATGTATTGATGTTGTTCGTCTCGCTCGCGGACAGCGAATAAAAATTACGGTTTTTTGCGACTTGTGTGCACATTTTAAAATGTACCCGAGTGCCGACGAAGTTAGAAGAGAGGGTTCGGAATGACACCAGTGCTAACGACATTTGTGACTATAATTCCACTTGCTGCGGATAAACAGACGCACCAACATGCTGCTGCGATCACTATGAGTGACGCCACACACACACACACACACACAATCCTGTGAGAAGATGGGGTAGTCACTACAGACACCTGCTTTAATCGGAGTGGGAAGCTGTCACACTCATCTTTTCAGCGTCACTGTAATCCCAGCAAACAGGGAACGTTACAGGAACGTTGTGGGAACGTTCCCCGTTTGCTGGAATATGCGCATGCAGTACGTCAAAACGCGTGCCTCTTCGTCTCAGTTACTATCGAGGCTTCCTGTGCTTTAACAATGCTTAAAGGCTGGTGGACAAGGTATGATTTGCCGGTAAAACCATATAGCAAAACCTGATACTGTGACGGTGTGGCGCCATAGTCCTTCAGGTCCACAGCCAAATACAGTAAGTATTAAACATGCACGTCGCATTCGTTTCAGTTAAATTCTAAATTACTGACAGGGCGGTTACATGCATGTCTTAACACATCAGCACGAACTCCTGGCTCTGGAGTAATAGAGGTAGGGATGCATGATGTATTAAGGAATCCTTTATCTAAATGAGGCATTTAATGTGTTTTCCTTTGAACTGCATTCCTACAAGCACCAATACATTATCACCGTCTGAGAGGATCTTTAAAGTGGCCACTATTTATTTTCACTCTTAGAAATGTATAATCATTTGAGGACAAAATAGGCACATGCATCTATTTAGAGGCATTTTGAAAGAGAGAAGGATATCTGTTAGTCAACAGAGACTGTCAGCTTTTCAGAAGAAAGGCAAAAGGGTGGTGATGGATTTCAAGAAAGCAGTCAGCAGTGGGATGGTGGGACATTATCTCCAGTGTGCCTTCTGCAGTTACCAGTGCAAAAGCAATGGGACTTATCAGATACATGTTGGTACCTGCCACCCAGTACACTGTGAGGAGATGGACCTGGGACGTCTTGGAAAGATAATCTTCTACCAGAGGAGTGCCAAGCTTTTCCACTGTCAAACATGCTTCTTCACAGGGAAGACGTTTGCTTGCGTGTATGACCATGTCATAGTCAGCCACTGCTTTGCACGTAAAGCTAAGCAGCAAGAGAATGGGGAACCTAAGGATTACCTTAGTGACAGCAATGACAGCAAGGATCACACTGAAGAGGACAACCTGGAGACAGGTCATGGTGATCAACTGGACTCTAAAGTTATGGAGTTTGGGTACGGCGGAGGCCCTTCAAAGCTTGCCACTCTGAACAACCTCAAGATGGAGGAGGAAGAGTGTGACGATGAAGACTCTCGCTGCTCGGGCTCCCCCAGTCGGTCGTTAAAGAGAAAGAGGGAGGCGAGAAGTGATGAGGAGCCTGCCACGGATGATGATTTCCCAGACTATTCCCCCACCAAGGAGGAACGTGATAGGGCAAGAAGGGCGATGCGAGCCGACAAGGCAGAGCTCTCGAAGTACTTCCGTCGCAACGGTGGGCGCTACTATTGCAACATCTGCAACTGGCGTGTGAAGATGAAGGGTTTCATGCTTCACCATGTCAGCAAGAAACATGACATCCCCAAACCTTACGTCTGTAAGGAGTGCAACAAGTCTTTCCTTCTGGAAAGTGTCCTCAACAGCCACATAAGCATGTTCCACAAGCAGGGGATCTACCAATGCCCATACTGTTCCTTCAAGTCCAACTTCTTGCGTGGCATCCGCAGACACCTTAACAACTGCAACTACACTCGGGGAGAGGGTGAGCTGTCAGATAGCGACGAGCACATGGACGATCAAGATTAGTGTCCACCCTTAGCCGCTCCCAGACAGCTGTGTCCTCTGGTATGGGGCCCAGATTTGTGCCATGAAGTGCAGGTCAACTCATACTTGATGACTGCAGCAACATCAACATTTCTCCTGGAGTGATGCACTGCTGCAGAAAATCTTGGTCTCTCAAAGAAAAGTGCTGAAGTTCTGGAGACACAAGCATGTATCATGATTGATCTCCCTCATTTATTTTCATCTGCAGAAACCTGAATGCAAGCTACAAGTGTCTGATAAAGTTACTTATGGCACTACCAAGAATGACATTTATGGGAATGTTTATGTTAGCCTCTGTTTTAATAGTTTTTTATGAACTGATTGAATAATGGTAATCTTGGTACAGTATTGTTCCTCTTTGTCGAAGCTATGACTGAAAGATGTATATTTTCTTGCAAGATAGGCAGTGTATAACAGTTTCTGTGTGTTATGTTAGTTGCCCGGACTGTTTAAGAACATTACAATCTTACTGTAATTCTATTTTTTTTTTTTCTTTTTTCTTTATCACAGCCGTAATCTTTTTGACACCCAAAACACTGTGGGTCTGCCCCCCCCCCCCGGAATGGGAGGTTGAAGTTATGAAGGGATAACGGGGAAATTTAATTAATTTAATTTAATCGATCAGATACCTAGCACAAGATTTATTTGTTTTTATTTATTTATTTATGGTCTGTGTGTGTGTGTGTATTTATTGATTTATTTATTACATTCACATGCCAAATACCACTTTCCCTCCAGAGCAGAATATTCTGTATGGATTTTGGCCCATGCAAACTGAGTAGCATCACCCAGATCTGGCACAGTTTGCAGCCACACATTCATACTGTAAACTTCCCATTTCAGTTCATCTCAGTGGTGCTCTGTTGGGTTGAGATACGCCATACGTGAGGCCTACATATTTTAATATGTGAAAATGCCTGGAGGAGGGTTGTTCTTCAGGTGCTGGAGCAACCATGTTCGGGGCCAACGGTTATACCTTCTTCAAAATCTCTTAGGTGATGTGTCTAGTCCATTCAAATGCGTGGCCAAACAGTAACTGAACCTCTGGACTTTTTCTTTGTTGTTGCAGCAATATGATATACTGTTTGGAGTGGCAGGTTCTTTGCATTGAAGAGTCGATGTACCTTAAGAAATGGCCACTGTGTGTCCGTGTTTATATTGTTGACACCTACCTTTATATCCATCCATTCAGTTGTTGTTATTTGTCCTGTGAATCAAAAACTAGAACATGAATCGATTGCCCGTTCATCACTGACAATTAAAAAATAAAATTAATGTGTTTATTACGATGAAAGAAAAAACCTGTTTATTATTGATCATCTCTTGTAATTAAATAGCATAACTGGCATTTAAACGTCAGTGTTTTTTAATTACAGTAATGCAGGAAGTAGTGCAACGTTTGCAAAACAGAAGATGGCTAGCAAAATTTCGAATCATTTCGAATAAAAGCTCAGATTTTTAAAACTTGCTCATCTGTTCCTCTTTGGTGATTGTAGGCTAGTACATTTATAACAATGTTTCATAATGATAATTTAAGTTTATAATAACACAACTTCTCTCTGTGGCTGTAACAAAAGATCTCTGCAGCATTAAAAAGTTTAAGCATCCACTCATTTTTCAAAATTACTAATGCAGGGAGGGGGTAAGTCTAGAGCCTGTCCCAGAAAGTGCAAGGATAAAAACGTCTATTGATGACAGGATTGGCAGATTTTTGCAGTTGCGTGCAGTGTTTCACATTAATCAGCGTTGCACTCGATATTATAAACATAGTTGGGACAGTGAAATAATTAAAAGAAGTATAAACACAGGTTTGCCTCGTGTTTCTTAAAGCTGTGTTTCTTAAAGTTATCTGGCTTGGTGCTGGCATGTAACTAGAGCCAAGGTTCAAGCCTACATTTCACTAGCTTGGTGAGTTATTTGCTTACACCCGACTTTCACTGCCTGTTTCGGAATCTCTCTTCACGCATTCAGAACAGATATAGTTCAATCTTGGTGCAATTTCCTGTTTTCTAAGGCAAGTGTCAATGAGATTTTTTGTGTGCGCTTTCTACAAGAAAGTTGTTTCATTGTTTTGTGTCATTCTTCTTTGAATAATTTACATTTTTTCTGTAATCTTACAGTTTATTGGCATTTAAATACTACCCCTGTCATTGTTCTTAGGATATTTTTCTTTGAAATTTACTGTCTAAAAGTATTTTTTAAACCTGCTACGTGAAGCTTTGTCAGTAGCTACAATGAAGAAGGTGAGTTTTGAGTCAGTGTTTGTCTATGTCATGTCTGTTTCCTAAAGATTATCATAAAGCTGCAGAAACTTCATACCTTAAAAGTAGTGAAAATGTCAAGTTCAGTTCACAGGATTGCACATTTTTCCAACAATATAAAAATGAATATTGATTTTAAAATGTGAATGTGTTTAGTATTTATCTTCTGTGGGTATATTTAAGATTATCTTTTATATACTGTAATAGTCTGGAAGATTAAATATAATTTGTGTGAAGCAGAACAGAGCAGTCAGTTTAGCAGTCACAGAATGACTGTGAAAATTTCCTGGAACAATGAATGCCCAGGCCTAACTGAAGAACCACTTAAATGGCGTAGTATATACTGACACAGTCCTGATAATTCAAATAAAGGGAAGGGGTAAAAATCGCATTCTTAATTCTCTTGACTTCCTCTGACGGATGTCCCTGAACTGATATGATTAACATGCACAGCTGGTTATCTAAGTTCTCATTCTCATATTTTCCATAATTATGAAGATATGCATGCAGATGTATTTGGTAAAGAACAACTCCTCAGTCCTTCAGCTCAGACCGTTAGCAACGGTCCCATCCCAGCACCCAAGGTGTCAGCTGTCCACCTGTCAGTCTTCATAATTAGAATGCCCTGCAACGTTGTCTTGCTGTGGTTATTCTCTTTCCATACCACATGCAGGAACCTAGACATCATTTTTACAATCAATCTGTTCTTCACTGATTTCTACAGTATTTTTCTGTATTTTCCTTCACTTTCAGGGCAATGACCGATTATTTGGAAGAATTACGTGTAGCAAGGCCACTATTCTCTTCTGCAACATGAGTGGCTCCATCCTGACACCTGTGCCATTAGCTGGCAGCAGTTCTTCACCTTTGTGTACCCTCTACACTCTACTGGTGTGTGTAATGATGTGGATCTTAGTCCCATCAGTCAAAGTGCTGTGCTCCTCAAGGACATCACCTTCTGTGTCCACCAGCTCCAAGTCATCACAGGTTTTGATACTTTCCCCCAAACCTCGTTCCCTCACATGAAGCAGGCATGCCTCTACTTTGGTGCCACTTGTAGATTTTTCTCTTCTTCTTCTCTCTGCCTCTCCCTGTGCTGTTTGGCTGCTATGCCTCTATCCTGGAGAAGCTTTGCAGCTCTGAGCACAAGAACATTTGGCAAGCGAAGAAGCCAACTCTATGCTTCATTGTGGCATTAACGCTCTGCTTCATTTCCTGTTTTCTGCCCAAAATCTCGCTTCAGATCTTACACATGGTTTAAGAGGTCTATGGGAGGAGTGTGTGTGTACGTTACAAACTTCCTCTAGGTCTAAACAGTTTGAGTTATGGTGGTGACCCCCTCAGCTATTACTTTGCTTCATGGGAATTTCAGCAGAAACTTCACAGCAAACGCTGTCTGTCACATTACTCAGTAATAATTTGACAGAGTTGCAGAACACAACAGTGGAAATTTCAAGCAGACTTGGGGAGCCTTAAAATACAGCATGCAGTTGTACAGGTGGATGGAGTGTGTCAAAATCAGTGGGATTAATATGCAAGCTAAAATTGACTGAGCTGGCAAGACCATTTCTTTTAAGCTTATAAATAACCACTGACTTGTAGTCCAAAAGGAGAACAGTAACTTGTGAAATAATTTTAGTTCTCCTCCTTTCTGGAAAAGCTGAAGTTGTGACGTAAGGGGATTTACTATAAAGACCCACAGTTCTGTAGTATGGAATTTTCAGGCAGGAAACTTCCAACAAGTAGGTAAATTGTCTGAGAAACTTCTTTAAATGAATGACAGGAAGACATATCAGGAAAGTATTAGTGTTTTGACCTTAAAGAATAATTATCTCAATTTATTTTAATAATGATGTAACCTAATTCCTTATTTATGAAATCAATATTTATTTGGCATTGATTACCTTTGATTCTCATCAGAAAGCAGATGCTGTTTGGCATTTTGCAAAATATTTGATGTTATATGATAATCTCTTTTTCACTGGGGCATGAACAGATGCTTAAGGCCATCAAAGACCCTCTCTGTCCAGCGTAAATAGCACGTTTATAAACTCCCCCTGTCTGATGAAGCCATTCTGTGTAAATTAAGTCATGTGAAAACTGTATAGAATTCTGTTTTATCAGAAAATACTGCCTCTCTGCTGTAACTTTTTTAGGAGGGCTCATTACAAGAAAAGTTTCAGTAAAAGGGCATTTTGTGAAAGTTGGTGTGTTACCACTCACACGAACTGTTCTCCAAAGGATAGTTTGTTGAGGTCTTACAGAAGTTAGCTGACTTACGGAAAATGTCTTAATTAACGAAAGCAACTCATAATCATTCAAATGGGTCATATAAGTATTCATGTACATTCATAATATACATATAAACTAAACTTTTCTGGAAGAACTTTATCTTTTAAAATGTGAAGCCTCGCAACACTGATTTGGGAGTTTGTCCCATATTGATGAACAGCAGTCAGACAAAATGCAGCGACAGTGTACTTGTATGTGACAAGCACACACATTTCCTGGAAGATTTACAGTGGCCACATCGTCATCATTGTGAGAGGAGGGGGCATGTTGTCTGGAATGGCTCATTTGAATATGAGTCTACACATTGTGCCCAGAGACCAGCAGTGATGTACGCAAATACGGTCGAGGGGGATTCCCCATCTCTCGGTGAGTCATGCTCCTCCCTGCTTCTAAAATCACGGCCATATGTCAGTGTGACAAGTTAATCTGTTCCTGTGTCTCAGTTTCAGCACCACGTATTGTGGATGTTTGGGTCGTGGAATATGCAGGTATCTACTGATTCTTACTCTTCTCCTATATAAAATTATTGCCCTTGGTGCTATGAGGCATTTGATGCAAGTGGTTTGAAGTCAGGACCTGCGTTGTTCTGTGAATGTATGTTCTGTCACAACAAAAGGTCAGAGGATAAATTTTTATTCCAACAAATTTGCAAAAGCTATACTTTGCCTATTGGCTCTTTAGCAGATCGTTTCATACAAGTAAACATTTTAACCTTAGACAAGCTGAAATGTGTGTTGTATAATACATATTTTCTATTTAAATGTAATAATTGTCAGATTAAATAAGAGTTCTGTGAGATTTCTAAGAGTTCAGTACTCGTGTACTGAAATTGTTGATGACTGTCAGCCATTTTGAGCAACGCTAGTCTTGTCACTCAAATCAACACCAGAGGCCCCACTATTATGGCAGCCTACAGACAAATGAGCACCAGGAGAAATGCAATGAATACACCTGAGTGCTAATTTACGCATGCTCAAGTTGGACTTGAGAATGTAATCTTTCAGTGGACAAAATATGGTGTTTAATAGGTAACATTGACAGTAAGGTGTAGAGGGGTGTGAATGCTGCACCTTCTCAGTTGCGTGTTGGTTGATGGGATGGGGTGGTGGGTACTATAAGACTCTTCCTCTCAGTTCTACACTACCATTACTTCTTTCTCTGCACCCTTCTCTCTTCAGGTTAACCGTGATTTGGAGAGGTAAGTACTCCATTCATTTTTAACATGAGAAAACAAATGCTACCAACTGTCACTTCCTTTACTTACTGTGACGAGTTTCAGTATTACGGTAACTACAAAATTTAAAGTCTGGGTGCTGTCAGTTAACACTGATGGAGGTGGTTATTTACGTAACAACATTAGGTTTAGGACAGTTCTGCTTCAGCTTTATAACTTACAAGTCCTTATTTCAAGTTCCAGTCCTCACAATAGTGACAAAAAGTAATGCTAATCCGTATTCTGCAAGGACCTAAGAGAGAGTTCAGCATTGCAGGGGACACAGCTACATATCAATTCAGTTTCAGTGTTTTATTGAGAGTATGAATGAATGTTAACTAAAGCATAATAAAATATCCCCTCCGTTCCCCTGGTAGAAGAAAGTAAAACACATATTTTCCATCAGACAAGTGTAACCAGCCTGTCAGAATATCTTTGTAAACATCACAAACTTTTATTGGTTGTATGATGGAAAATGTGCAAAGCAGAGCAGAGTTAATGATAATGATTTTAGCAATGGGCTAAAACACTAGTGGTGGCCAGCTATTTTGTGACTTTGGAGCTTTTTGGCTGGATGCTGGACGTGCATGTTGGCAGAGCAATTCAAAACAACAGCATGCTGTCCACCCTTCTACCTCCTATGGAGTCATTAAGGAATGGTATGTGGTAATGTGGGGATTAGTTACGAACTTAAAAGCAAGCATATTGGATGGATGGATGAATGGATGGATGACAGATTGTATGTTCAAAAACCTATCCAGTGTTCAGAGGCTTAACTTAGGTTGTTAGTTTTTCGCCATGGCTATATGTAAATTAACATAGTAAAATCATTTAAACACGTTTTTGATAAGCAAGATGTCGTTTAACCCTGCAGTGGTTAACACCAGTAGAGAGATATACTGTATAAAGAAATGGATCAAGCAGACCGTCACGTCTACACAAGTGCTCCGGGTCCCTTGAGTCCGGACCGGGATCTTGTGTCTGCCAGTTTTCTCTGTTTATGCAAATTGCCTTTGTTCTGATTGCCCTTACGTGTCACACCTGTTTCTTTTGTTGTTTAAGTTTAGGTTCGCCTCTTGTCTAGGCTGAGTGTTTGTTCCGTTTGCTGAAAAGGTTGTTTAGGTCGATTAGCTTGTCGGCAGGGCCATCACTAGAGACTTAGGGGTAGGGGGGCTAAGCCCTTTTGGGACTTAGAAAGGAATATACGTATTTTGTTGGCATACTGTAGGTTACAAGTGAACGTCATGGTCAGGTCTAATATCTTTCACTCAGAAAATGATTTAAAAGTTGTAAAATTAATGCTACATTATGATCGACAGCATGGGAAATTCTCACCGATTATAAAATAAAACAATACGTCCTATATGATTGTTTCAATTTGCTTGGAAATACTAAAGTGCTGCTGGTAACATTATTGCATCCATTTTTTACATTCTCACTGGCTGCGAAGTTTTTTAAATTCCCGCTTAGGCTAAAATAGCATCTCATTGATACTCATGTCAGCTAACTAGTTCTAGTGTATTATTAATGCTACATGCTGTACAATGCTAATCAAGGTAGAGGAGCTACAACCGGGTAACAAATTGGTAGTATCAATTACAAGAACTAGTTAAAAAGTCATATTTCATCTAGGTAATTAGCTTAATTCTGTAACTACTTACAATGTGGCTTCGCATGCTTTTTGCAGTTAGCCTGGATGGCGACTGAAAGCCGAGATTCTGGCTTGTAATACTTGTAGTTCTAACCAGATGAAACACTTGATTAACGCAGTGACAACTTGCCAGCTTCTCACTTCCCCCAGGTCCTAGTGCCCGCTTTTGAGTCTTGTCCTAATTTGGAGACGCCGTGATAGATTTTAAAAATATTGTAGTGGAACAAAAATGAATTAGGAAGCAAGCCCTATTTTAAATAAATTAATGTGCATTTATTTAGGGGGGCTAACGAGAGCCCCCTAAAACAGGCCTAGTGACCCCCCTGCTTGTCAGTATTGCCTGTTTTCTTAGGGTCATTGCCTGCTTTGCTCTTGTTCGAAGGTCCCTATTCAAGCCCATTCATGTGACAATGTGTACCATTAGTGATTTTAAATGAGATGCAGGCTTCAAAGCGTGGGCCAAGTAATTCAGGACATTTCCTGTGAAATGCATGCTGATGCCCGCATCATTTGTCTACCTGTGATGTATTCAATGACGTGGGAAGCCTTGTCACTCTTCGGTACCTTGGGACTGGTTTGCAAAGTGGGTCGAATTATGGTGCTTGGTGTTACTATGTATAAAAGACTGCTGAGAGATGGAAATTTTCTACAATAAATGATTATTGACATTGATAGTCATTTTGCATATTTGCTACTTTGTTGAGTTTTTAGATGTGTAAATATTCTATATATGTATGTAATGTATACTGAATGTTTAGTGTTTTATTTGATTTTCTTTTATTGTTTTATTGTAGTATTTTTTGTTTTCCAACCTGTTCTTTTAATTTTTGTACTTATATTACAGTTTTAAATTTCCAATTCTTTATTACATTTTAACTTGTTTTTGGTTGAATTCCTGTATTTTCAAGTATTTCCTGTATTTTACCCTGTATCGTACCTGTAGTTGCTAATCTTGTAGACACCCATGTGACACCCACACCACACCAGCCTACATGGGACCTACCACACCCAACTTACTCCCATTCATCATCCCCTGAATACTAACCAGCTGTGCCTCGTTAATTATCATCAAGTAGCTTCCAGCCATGCCTTGTTAATCCCTTATATAAACCCTGCTGTTTACTCACCTCCTTGGGAGGTATTGTGTTTTCTATGCCATTACTGGGTGGTTCTGAGCCTTGTAGGGTGCCTGTGTATTACCCTGATTGTTGGACTTCTCTTTCTGCTTCCTATTTGCTGTGTCTGTTGCTGCCTTGGAATTGATCTTCTGCCTGTGACCATGACTATGTTTTCCATGATCTCCTGGCTTTTGGAAATCCTACTGGTTCTGTTTTTGACCCTGCCGGTTTTGACTATGCTTTGGAAGAACCACTGGCTTTTGGAAATCCTACCTGTTCTGGTCTTGCCCCTTCCTGTTTTGACTCTGATTAAACTGTCTGATTCTGCAGTTTGGATCCTACCGTGTTCTGAATCATTACACTAGAGATGTTTTCCGTCCGCTCTTGGTATTTTAATTTAATATTGTATGTACTCAATTGTACATATGATGGGTGTTATAAAAAGTAAAGACTTATTACCATTAAAGTGATTTGTGTTGTTTGAATTGTTTCAAAGGTATGCTACTCAGAAAAAACAATGGAATGTTTCTTTATTTATTGATTTTTGACAAGGGCTAGTTGGTTCCAAGGCCTGTTGAGGTACTATATGTCATACAAGCCAAGTTTATGCATTAGTAATGTTTTTGTCTGTTCTGTAATCTGCCCAGCAGATGGCATAGTATTTAAAGGAAACATCATTTCTGAAAGGTTCAGTGCTTCATGAAGCTTCATGTTGCCATTTCTACCTACAACTTTAACCTTGTCACAAATAAAGAGCAGTACTGTGTAAAATGCTTAAGGCCAGTTAGGCTGTAAGTATATATTTAATCAGGGGAAAAAGGATGATTTGCCAGTAAAGTGCATTTTAATACTCCATCTATATATTGTGGTTCCCTGCAGAACATGAGGCTCCATTTTAACAATAATACGATTTTAAAAAGTTTCTTCTTTTCCGCAAAATGTTACTGATATCTGGTTGGAGGGCTAGAAGAACAGAGCTTTGGTTCCCAAATCTTTCCTAAAGAGCACTCCAGACATTCCATGTATTTGTTAAATTTCATCACCAATTTACTTAAGTGCTGTAATTCATTTTATGAAATATTGATTAGTCATGCGAAGCATATTTATTGAGTTCTAGAAATGCAAGGGCATCTCGCTTACTAAGTGCAAAATTCTGAGGTGACTTGAAATGTTTCTAAATATGTCAGCCAGCACATTTTGACTGGCATGAAGTCAGTTGTACATCAACATAAGCATAATTTAAATATAATTTTCTTTGCCTGCATGAAACTTTTGCACAGTCCGCTATGTTTTCTCAGTTCTATGATGAGATTTCTGTCGATTTTAAGGTCTTGCTTTGATTATTTGTTTGAGCGATTAACAGCCTAACGTGAATTTTGCCAAAAACACAAATTTCAATTTGAGGTAATTCTGAAATTTTCTTTTTGAAATTTAAAAATTTTCTTACTGAAATCTTTCTGGCTTTGCCAAGTCACCAAATCACTTATGTGATGTGATTAATAGTGAATGTGAGACTACACTGATTTACCATAAATTTGTATTTATGTGTAAAGAAGGAAGGATTTTTTTCTATGTAAAATCACTTTGAGTCAGCAAAACCTTTGACACAGTTGAACTTGCCCCACTGGTGGCTTCAGAGGACGTACATGAATCTTGTCGCTGTCATCAGTTGAAGTGTTAGCAGAGGTACATCATTTGCTGTTAAATGTCATTTGTCATTTGTTTCACCTACACAACAGTGATACATTACTGCATTTGCAAAATTCCTCCTTTCAGGTAAGAGAAAACAAATCTAAAAATCTTTTGGAACAAGGAAACAAAATAAAAAATGTCGCACAAATGTCAATTGATTTAAATGTACGTTTCGAACACTCCTGACCTAAAATGTGATGCTTAGCAATATGCGAATATGAAAATGTTTGATAGTTTGAAGAATCAATATTGTACTATAGCATTTTCCACGCATTTGTTTTTTAAATTTGTTTGCATTTGTTTACAATATGCAAAACACTTTTTAATTTATATAACCATAATACAAATGGTTTGATTTATTGAATATATTCCGCCAAAAGGTATTGTGTTTTAGAATATGACTAACATTCTTATTATTTTACGATTTACTGCCCTTATTACCACTCATTGAGTATAGCACTGCAAATACTGTTAGGGGAGAATTTCATTTAAAATATTTAAGCAAATTGCCGCTGAGAATTAAGAACAGTTACATTTCTGTTGCTAATTTACATACACTAGATAATACCAAACATCTATATTTAAGTAAAACAGTTTTCATAAAATAAAGATCTAATTTGTAAAGAGCGGGTAAGAAGACAAAAGGAATCATTTAAAACTAAATGTAAAAATAAGTGAATTCATTTATATTTATAATAAGCAAGCAAACATTTTAAAATGAAACAAAACACTAAATACCTGTAAAATATCTAAATTTAAGAAAAAAAATACTTATGAGTGGAAATGTGACAATTTAAAATAAAAATATATTCCTTAACGTCGATGACATAATTTACTCATTTTTCGTGTTTGTCTGTCATAGAAAGTGAGGTTAGTCTCATAAACAGTTACTGCATTGTTCATTGCATTTCTCCATCATTTTACTGCAGCTCCACTGCATTATTCAGTTCAGTTCTCCAGCATTTTACTGCAGCTCAACTGCACTGTTCAGTGCAGTTCTCCATCATTTTATTGAAGCCCCACTGTATTGTTCAATGCAGTTCTCCAGTATTTTACTGCAGCTCCACTGTA
>JAACJT020000030.1:11866606-11886778 GCA_009936485.2 Gymnarchus niloticus | reverse complement strand
ACAGGGCGGCCTGGCGTGCTGTGGTCCATGGAGTCGCGAAGAGTCGGACACGACTGCATGACTAAACAACAACAAAAGATATTTTGCAGCACAAAATCAAATGTAGATTTACTGTCATTTTTATGTGTACAAAATATACATTATAGAGCGACCATATATATGGTAGCCCTACTGTATGTAGTTATGTAAAAGCGGATCATAGGACCGTGATGTATGGCGGTTCCTTACCTGTTTTCATTTCTGAATGTTCGGATGACACCAGATACCGTGAAGCGGCGAGGGTTTGGCTGGACTCTTTGTCCAGTCTCCCTCATACTCAAACCATGGTTGACTACATGATCAGCCAAGGTGGCACGTATTTCATTAGTTATGGACCTTCTTAGTCTTCCTCCTCATCCAAGCCCTCTTCTCACCCTCACACCTCTTCCTCTCTGAGCGATATTCGCCTTCATTGTTGTCCAAAGTTGATGTTGCCTTTTGATAGCGTTCACGCCCGGCTATATGAGTGGAGAAATTAACTGTGAGTGTTCTCAGGCCTGAGAATCAGGTGTGGCCAGTTGATCGATGAGTGTTGCATTTTGATTGGTTGTATTTTCCAATGAACACACGAGATGGCAATGGTTTTACTTTGTAAACTGTGTGTAATGTGGAGAACCGTGTGTCATGTTTTGCAAAATGTGCGTTTTGAAATTGCTAATTGAGTGCTAACTAAGCAGAGAATGAGCATATTGTTTTGCAGCCTTGCTAAAGACATTTGGAACGTGAGTTGATTGTTTCTGTGATTATGCCTAAGGTTCCACTTTTTGTGTGCAAGCAGTCAGAAAAAAATGTAAACACTTTTATTGATTATCAGAACTGGAGTCCAACACCGAACACCCTTCTGCCCTCTGGTCCCTGAGACCACTGGACAGTACAACAGAGCAAGCCAGCAAAAGTTGGGCTTGGTGACCAGATGACCAGCTCCAGGATGAGGTACACAAGGCAACAGATTTAAGTGCAGAGAACTAGAACAAAGAACACTAGAACTATAACCAAAAACTTGTTAATAAAACACACTAAACCCTCACAAGTCGGACCACAACCAAACTGAACACTGAGCCTAAATGTCAATGATAACAGCCAAGAAGAAAAGGCTAATTTAGGACAGTAAGGTGACTGAAAACCAGCGGAAATTTCTCCCATGCCCCAGAACCTGAATAATTCAGCCTGTTCAGTGTTTTCATAGAAAACCCCTATTATAGGGGGAAAAAATTAAGTACCACAAGGTCCAGGCTTCTGTTTGGTTTCATGGTCATAACAGGGTAGTCATTCTGTCATGCCTGTACCCTGCCAGCCACGCTCAACCTCAATCCTCTTCCCCAGAATACAGAACCAGGTGTTTCTCATCAAAAGATCACCATAAATTCCCAAAAGCTCACTTACATCCAATGTTGAAGCATTGAGTGTTGTCACAATTACTGAGAGTTTCCTTGAGGTCTCCTTGTTCTGTATTTGACCTCGGTGCACGTGACTGAATTTACTAACCTCTGTGCCCTGTGTTTTGGATTTGGTAACTTTGTTGATTGCTTTTCCTGGATATCTGAACCCTCTGCCTATTCTTCTGACAATACTTCCTGAGTTACAGTTTCCTGGTTTTGACCATTCACCTGACTACTACTTTTGACTGAAAGGTCCAGCAATGAAAATGCAGAATTCTGCACATTAATGCAGGTGATTGGTCACCATTGCTCTTCAGAACCGTTCACTTGTAAAAACTGACAATTCAGAGCCACAATCTGCTGTTCAGCTAGCCAAGTCATGCTCTGATGTGAAGCGTATAATTACAGTATGTCTCAGTTCTCCATGTTCTAAAATCAGTGCCTCGGCTGCATGGAATGTCAGGGTCACCAGAGGTGAAATTCACTGGTGGGAAAACTCACCATAAAAGCCTGCCGGTTCCTTACTTCTGCCCCATTAAAAACGCTGTAAATTATCACAAACACACTATAAAATGGTTCTGAAATTCAAGTCTGTATATAATGACCTACCTGTGTCACCTGCAGCATAAAATACAGATTTATGGGGACAGAAGGACCAATTAGCTATGTGTGTAAAGTTTCACCTGTCTGTCATAAACCACTGGAGATTATCTACCGGCAAAAAAGGACACCACTAGAGCACTCAATAGAAGACATGATTAGCAAGCCATAATATGGCCTAATGAAGTCAAACATTTTAATTAGATTTGAAGAAACGGCAAATGCAAATTGAAGCTTTCAGTTTCAACTTTGAGCTTGTCGAGCACAGCAGAGGATGTGAGTTAGTTTGCTTTGTTTGAAGTTCTGATATTAATACATACAAATTCTAGTGCCTAATTAGTTTCAGCTCTAATGGTCTATCAAACTGTTTTGTGGTTGTAGGGAAAAGTTACAGCCTCAAATTGGTGGACTGATTGCTAAGGTGAATTGGGACATGGATACGTAATTTGTATTGCTGTGGGATGGGTATATTGCGAGCATACTAAAAACACATCGAGCCATGCTGGTTTCCCATTTCCTGATTTTGCGTGTTAGACACAAACGGCATTGCTGTGCACACAAGGCATGAGCCTGTGTCTGGTGTGGTCAGCCCTCACTGAAGCAGATGTCTGCCTCACGGCTGGTAGAGCTTCATTCATCCTAATTCACCTGTTTTTACATGTATTTGTGATAACATCATTACAGCTTACCAGAGTACAGCAATAAAATTTCATAAAACCTTCATGATGAGAACTGAATGTGCATTGTGTTTCTGTAGGGGGAGCCAAACATCGGGGCCGTCTTTAATCATTGGTTTAAAATTGCCGCCTCGTCCCTGCACAGACACATTGGGCTAATCGGGTCATGTTCTATCAAAAATAATGCACTTCATTCAAAATTCATTTCTGCTGCTGTGATCCAACACACGAGTGATGATAGAAATACAAATCACTATTTACCAGAAGAAAACTAATCTTATAGTGCCCTTTAACTCAGAACATGAACGTGGCAGAAAGGGACATGGAATTCTTAAGTGGATTTTTGCTAGTTTATTATCGCTAAATTGGAAAAGACAACTGGCATGGTGCTACTTTCACACTGTTTTAGAGTTGGGAGACGCCCCCTCAGCATTCCAAATCAAAGAATGCTCAAACTGGTGGATCTTTCGCTCTGAACGCCTGTCCCATCTCCTTGCTCTCGCTCTTCCAGATTTTAATAAATTTTGAAGACAAGTCAAATATTACACCGTTACACATCCTCAGGTAATGGCATCTGTTTGCCCATCAACAGAAACACCAGCAATCTTGTATATGCTATTTAATGGTGGCTCATCCTGCATTACCTTCTCTGTCTGTTTTGATAATGAGACCCATATAAGATAATTCTTCTGGCCAGTAATACAGTGTGGGTGGCCTGCTTTTCTTAATTACACACGTCATTGATGTTCCTAAAAAAGTGAGATGCGCGGAGAAAACCAGAGGCGGCCGTGGGTTCGAGACCCCAGCCGAACCTTTGCTGTGCCTAGCAAGGGAATTGGATCTGCTCCAAGAAGCAGAGACCCAGCCTCATTACAAACCAGAGACAATGCAGATTGGGAACAAATTATTCTGTCCGGGATCTGAGCAAAGTGTGGTGTAAATAATGAAGAAATGGTGGAATTCTCTGCCCATTAGGGGCTAACGAGGCAGCCCCCACTTGCCTCTTCAAGCCACACTTCAGCTCCCGAGAGAGCAGGCCTCAGATGTACAGCTCCTCTATTAGTGCTCAGCCGAGCTCACAGACATGTCACTATATCCTGCCGTGGCCTACAGGTTTAGCAGAGATTAGGCGAATGTATTCATCATGCAGAGATTCCCTGCGTGACCCCCGATTAAATCGTAGCAACATGAGGCAGTCATCTCACCTAAACCGAATGTCAGACTGTATTTGGTTGACATGACAACATTGAGTCTTGGGGCTGTGTTAGCTGGAAGACATCAATAAATCTGGATGGATGGATGGATGGATGGATGGATGGATGGATGGATGGACATACCATATATAAAATTGCCTCACTCTGTTCCTAAACAATATAATGTATTCAGTATAATTGCAGTGAAAGCTCTGAAATGGTTCAGCCACTTTAAAACATCTAAGTCAGCGGTGTCCGATCTCATCCGCAAAGGGCCGTTGTGAGTGCAGGTTTTCATTCCAACCAAGCAGAAGCCACACCTGAGTTCATTGAAAGCCAAGCTCAACTGATTAAACAGGTGGAATCAGGTGTGGCTCCTGCTTGGTTGGAATGAAAACCTGCACCACCACACCGGCCCTTTGCGGATGAGATTGGACACCCCTGATCTAAGTGTACTTAACCAATTGATATGTAGTGATTCTGAGGAACTTATAATATTTTAGGTAAAAGACGTCACTTAAACCAAATTTATCTTTCTTGAAAAGTCTGACAAAATGTCCTCCTGCACCACAACTGGTTATGTACAAAGTGTACTGTAAGCACTATTATTTTTTAAATGAATTATATGTGTCCATTATAGCCTACCACAGTTTATATAGCAAGATTGAATATGCAACAGTGTTAGGGTCAAATTTCCATTTGCTTGCTTTCTAACGTTACCTAGCTAGCACATGTGGTTAATATCCGTAATAAGTTCATTTTTATCAAAGGTTGGTTCACCTGTAGCAGGACTTGGAACGCATCATTCTTACCCTCAAGCAGAAACCTTGTATTCCAGTTTGCATTAGTTTCAGAAGTAATTACAGGATATAACTTTGTTAGTTTTGCTCAGAAAGCATCAGTGCTTATCCTCCATCAAGTCTGTCAGTTAGCATTAGCTAGTAAGTCACTTCTTCAAAACCACAATGACTAGCCTCTGATAAACTAGCTTAAATCATGGTTGATTCCCAGAGAATGATTTTTTTATATATTTAATCTGTTTTTTCAGTGTTTCAATGTGTAGACTGAGATCCCTCTTGTAATAATGTAAACTTTGTGTTAGGCTCAGAGCATACGGCTATGTGATATGAAGTGATATGAAAAATGAATTTTGAAGAATCCCTTTGTATCTCAGCTTTTGTCTCATTTCAATTAGGTCTACATTAATATTTGTACCATACAATTTTGTTGTTTTAAACCAAATTTGCTTTCATTTTTATTTCCGCGTATCATAATTTCTGTCGCATTTGAGCCAGTGCTCCGGATTCCAAAAGACTGACCATGTTTTGGGTATGCCCACGTTCCCACATTTCATTGTTCAGTTCATCCAGTTGCTTTGCCCTGATTACCCTAATGTGTCTCACAAAGTTTCTTTGGTACCTTAAGTTTAGTCGCCCCTCTTGTCTAGGTCAAGTGTTCGTTCATTTTGGTTGTTTTGTTCAGTCTCCATTCTTTCAGTATGTTATTTAGGTTGGAATTATTGTCTAGTGTTAGTGTCCACAAGTCTTGGCCGCCCCACAACCAAAGACTGTGGTGGCCCGTGACAATTTCATTAGCTGGCAGTCTCACAATATTGCTTTGCTGTTGCCCACAGGGCGAATATTTTCGGTAGCACATGACCAGTGAAAACCCAATAATTGAAGATGTTATTGCCAGGTTCTGAGGCTAAGGAAGACTCAGGCTTTTTCTAGGTTTACAGCCATACCTTGTGATTGTGTATGGTCACCTTCTTTCAGCTTTGCCTGTACTTACATATTTATTGGGTCATGGTTTGGAAATGCAATTTCTGCAATGCCTTTTCAGACTCACAGGCTAAATTAAGTCACAGTTATTGCTTACATCACAGCCAGTTTTGATAAGGCAGTCTTATACCGTGTCTACAATGATTGATGCATTTGTAGATTTCAGTCATTCTGTGCACTTAAAGTTGATGGTTTCGTAAGGAGACAGACATGGGGGAATCCCAGGAATACATGCAGTGTTTGCACTCAATTTTAGTGGCTTCAAGCAAGCTTTTTCAGAGAAAATACTTTTCAGCGTTTTAGCGGGAATTTAAGAACCGATGAAATGATAAGACTCTCATGTCAGAAACATGGTTATAGTATTGATGTCTACTCGTTGTTTAATGGTGACAAAAGCAGGTCAGTCAGTGGAGGCAAGGCAGAGAAGAGTACATCTACACTGCAATATAGGCTCTATGGTTTTCTTCATGCAAGCTTGGTCTTCATGTAACACACAGTTGTGAAGGAGTCAGTGGACTATTTGAAATATTTTTTTTTTTTGGCCAGACTTCTTGTCAGACTGGCTATTAGTGAAGGACATTCCAATACTGTAAGAGAATCTGCTCTTGATGAAATAGTGATTGTTGTTATGCTTGCTATGTTTTTTGCCAGTGCAACCACTGAACATGCAGAGTTTGCCTCTAGTAAGCAGAGAAAAAGCATTATTGAGAGCAATTACCCCATGGTTATGAATCTTCAGTTTGTTATTGAGCCCAGTGTATGTTCCTATACTTCCGATGATTCAGGGGTGGTTGGGCTTTCAGATATCCTTCATAAAATGCAAAGAGCGCATTGCCCTCAACCACACCAATACACACGTCGCCAAGATGGACATTCAAGAAAATGAGGGTGATGAGATTAAAGTCATCAATCTAACTGGTACATCAAGGAAAATAACTAATCTATGGGTTTTTGATGTACCCATAGCAAACATCAGCCAGCATTTGTGGTACAGCAGGCAGTGCTATGTAAACCTGACCTCCGTAGATGCGGTCCTGACAGAGTACTAGCTCTTTTGGTGCAAGACTTCAGCACATTAGAACAAAATGCTGTGTACATTGAGTCAATTGGTCAGTCTATCAAAGGTACTGTTCTTGGCATAGCAGATTATCTTGCAATTCGTGGAATGGCAGCCTTCCTTCAGGTCAGAAAAGGTGTTGATTCATCTTGGCTACTCAAGACCAGATTCAGTCTCGCGATGTTTCTGAGGGTGAGTTTAGGCTAAGATCCAAAGTCCGAATGTTTTGCATGAAGACAGTGGCACTGAACGTGATGTGAACGAACAGGATAATAATGCGGCCTTCATTTGTAGAATGTACAGGTAATGTTACTGTTTGCACACTTTTTTAATAGCCTGATACATGTCTCCAACCTCTGCTTATAGCGTAGAGGAACAATTGCTCATGAGGAGGGATTTCCATCAATACCCTGGCAAAGTATGTTTTCCTTCATATTATTATTATCTATGTGTATGACCAAGATGAGAAGTCCAAAGACTATCAGGTCGAAAATATATGAATACATATATACCAGTTCCTGCGGGCACAAAGTAAATTCTATTTTTAAGTATATTTGTTGATAATTTGAAGATTAAATGTGAAGTGGTACACCAAGCTAATGATGGGATCAATTATAAGACGGTTAAATGCTAAATTAATGTAAATTTGATTACTTAAAATTTAATTACTTTAAATAAAGTAATTAGAATGTTGTCAGTATGTTACGAAATGCAGGTAATTTGTTCCCTTATCTGCGAATGACAGGAATTTCACAAACTATTAAGCTATTTAATTTAGCTGCAGCATTTGAACATTTTCTGAAAAAAAAAAATCTTTCTTTTCACCTTTAATGGAGTGATAATGAAGTGGACGGGACTGTTCGGTTGAGATTATCAGAAGCATTCATTTGAATAACGCCAGCTGGATTAGCCAAGGTTTTAGCCACCATGTTGGATGAACAGAAGGTCAATTTGCATATGAGTCATGTAGATATAATCTACATCACATTACCCTCCCCAGCCTAATGTCATTTTACGCCTGCCTGGTTTAAACAGCTAGATCAGTATATGAAATATTACACAAAAAGAGCAAAGAAACTGAAGGAGTGACATGTTTTGAGCTGTTTTTCTGACACAGTTACCAAATGACACGGTCATTGAAGTTTCGCTTGAATCCCGATGACCTGTGGGGGTGAGGCATCTCTTCTCAACAAGCCCCCCTTTTTGGAGAGATTAAGAGGATTAAAAACCATAAAATGACCAACCACGATTCTCCTTCACCGCTCACTCCCATACATCCCAGCAGCTCACATCCAAGATGGACCAAAAGCTGGTTTACAAAGTTGGTTTGAAAGTGAATGTTTAGCATAAGAAAAGATGGTACAATGGGCGGATCCCCCAGCAACACACACAATGACACCGCAGTGGTGCAGCCACCTTGTTTCCCTCCAAACAAATAGTATTACATTTGGTGATGACATTGTTCCGAATTCGAACATGGAGGCCGCTTTCTGCACAGAGCTCAAGGTGTCATATTAATTATTTAAATCTGTAGAAAACCTCGCTCTGTTCCTCTAAGGCTCTACCCAGTGCCAGAAGGTCCGGAATCCACATTACTTTTGTTAATTAGGGCTGAAACAAGGCTTTGATCTCCACGAAGACTGAAATAAGCATATCTTTTGAATGAGTTATGTTCCTTTTCACTTATTTTTAGGTTAAAAATGTTGATTTCATACTCCGGTCAGTTTCAGTTTGGTTTATTTCAGCCATGAGGTCAAGGATTGAATCAGTTTTACGTGGCAATTAAGAAAAGCAGTTTTAAAGCACTTCAGTTTAACATATCGATGTGCTTATTATTATAGTAAAAATCGTAAAGAAAACACAAGAGAAGAGTTAAGAGCAGGTATATGAACGAATAGCAAACAGTCCGTAAGCAAAAATATTTTTGTGAAGGACCACTCCAAGCAAACTAATGAGATTTTAATCAAATTGTTAGACAAGAATTATTTGTGTTGTTCTTTGTGATCCTTACTGTCTCAGACTTCATAATGCTTTCATACAGTAACCCATCTACAAATTACATTGGTTTCATTTGCATATGTTAATCATTTCCTGTACTTGTTTTGAACTAATTGATGATGAAATTTATTCGTGTGAAAACCTGGAGTCTGGTCCCAGTTTCTCTCGGCTAGACCCTGTTGATGATTGTGACTTAAAACCAGCCTATAGGCAGTTGCTGTAACACAACGGTTTTCTTTCATTCCGAATTGAATATAGGACTTTGAGAATAGTGTGGGACATTAGTTATATAATCATGAAAAATGTCTAACATTCCTTAGTGCCAAACAACACTATTTAGTGTGTAATAATCCATAACATTAAGGCTTAGAATTAAACTCAGACAACATCCAGCTTTATTTTATCCATGTATCAGATGTGTTACCAGCCCTAACGTAATCCTAACCAAACACTATCCCGTCAGACTTACAGATCCAAAGCATGAAAAGAGGAAAGAATAGGAAACTTTAGACACGGGGCCCTGCCTAAGGCCCCGGGAACTGATGTTGAACTTGTGTGCCCTCGTCTGCTTGCCGTCAGGGCTGTACGAGCATATCACCATGAATACGGAGAATCGGGGGGATTAGCCTTTAAGACATTTGGTGGCCATTGTCATCATCTCATAAATTCTGTCTCCTGATGCAGCTCCAAAATGTCTTTTAGAGAACAAGTTATAATAACCCCATCCTCAGAGATTGACAGCTTTGCTTTCTGGATCTGGAATTGTGGACATTAGCAACTGAACTGAGGGTGTTTGTACTGTATATTATTTTAATCTTTCCTCTTCACATCCACCAGATGGCTTATTATTGTTCATTCTGAGCAGAAATGCCTTCCATCAGTTTCGGAAAATGCATTCACATTTTGGAGCTTAGAAATCTAGCTGAGTGTACAGACTCTCTGGATTTCAGAGTTCCTTAATTAATAAAAATCTGTTAACCAAAATTGCATTGTGATTTTATTTATTCCTTAATTTAGGATATATATGTTTTGGCCAGGGTTTCAAGAACATTGAAACAGATAATATATATCTATACACACTGCATAATTGTACAAAATATCTATTGTTTTTTTAATATATATTTAAATGTGCTTCGGGCAAAATGTATACATTGTTGTTCATTCTTACAGTGAAGAATATGAATGGCTATAGGCTTATTCTGAAATGGAGCCAACAAAATGACAAATTTTTGTTTTTCAGCAGTCTGACGGAGAATTAAGCCTTTACTACATCTTAATTAATATAGGTTTGGATAACTGATTCCTTTAATGGTGGGCATCACAGAAATGTTCTTAAAATTCTGCAGATCTTATATGGGTTTATATTGTCTATTTTAATATTAATCAATTAAATTATTATTTTGTTGTTGTTGTTAGAATATTTTTGCATCTTCTGTGTGGCATATTTCCCAAAATGGAGTTACTACCAATAATTTAATTAATGACAGCACCTCTCATTAAAACAGCATTCTCCCAACATTTTTCATTTGACAGCAATAAATGGGCTACCAAATGTAACATTTCCAATCAATGAAAATCTGTTGTTATCTGAAATTATATGCTGCTGGGATTTTCTTGTACAAAGAGCTTGCAAAAGTACATAAGAAATATTTGTTTCATTATTTATATATATTTGATATCCTGTCTACAACTAAATGATATCAAACAAGCCTGCAAACAGCATTTCTTTTTTTTATTTCATTTAGTTCAGTTTTTACGGTGATGTGCCTTGTTACACCGAGTGCCAATGGATTTCTTTGGTTAAACACTTCATGGTACGCAAGAAAAAGAAGCCATATTTGAGTTCTCGGTTTGCTTTGTTGAGTTTTTTTTTTCTTTTCAATACAGCTACATGCTTTATTCATGCATTTCGGAAAAAGAACTTTACCGAAGGGCTTTACAGCAGGGGTCTGAACCAGCAGCTTTTTGGGGTCAAAGCTCATTGTTCCTAAACACTAGAAGACACTGGGCAGTACAGGTCAATACAGCTTTATAACTAAATATTTATAGACATGCAATACAAGATGTACTGCCTCTCTGTACAAGACCCTGTGCCATAGTCTTAGTGTGACAGGTTATCAAGTTTTCTTGGGGTCATGTATTGATTTCCAATGCCTGCCCTGGCATTTCCTGCAAAAAGGCATGAAATCTCCACTGTATGAAAGCTCAGCAGGGCTTAGTCCCAACTTTAGCATAATGTGATTGTCTGCTCAAGGCACAAACACAAGCACCACATGTGTAAACATGTTTGTTAGCAATTTAGCACCAACAACAACAGAATTAAACAATAAGATCCAAGCCATGCAAATGATCCATCTCATGTTGTAAGTGACACCCACCGGGATTCAGTTCTTATCTTGTCAGATATAATAATTTAACAAATGTAAGAAACGAAGATGCATATCACTATGGAAACAGGTGACACTAGCAGGTTTGCATGCAAAGTATATCCTTTGCATTCTGAATAATGGAAAGTTTTAAGCTCTCTTACGGCCATAAATATATAAGTTTGCGGGTGAGTGGGCACATGTCTGTGTGGGGGGAGGTTCAAGGCCCTAGAACCCTTACTATGGTAAAGTTATAAACTGATAAACCCAGGGTAGATTAAGCTCAGTGAGTCTGTTATCTCAGTGGTTCAGGGGTGTAGGAAACTGAAGTCACAGCAGACTGGCATTCGCAACAAAAGCAAAATGGTCATTCTGTTCTGCTCAGAGCCATCATGTACGGTGTAAAAGCTTGACTAATGAAATGCTTTATTTCATCGTTAAACCATGCTCATTTCATTACTTTTTTTTTGTTTTTAACTCCATTGGCTTTCTATTTGTGATCTCCACAAACTGTTTTTAGGGAATTTATTATGTTGTTTTAAAAAATCAGTCACACCTGAACGTGAGCCCAGTTGCATTTGGCTGAACAAACAGTACCAGTTCTACAGTTACAAGTCTTATACTGAATAAAACAGCCCTTAAAAAGTCTGTTATTGTATTTTTAAACTAAAACTACCTTTCATAGTGTGTATGTGATCTTATCTGCTTTTTCCAATAAATAGATGGGTAATGAATTAAGCAGTGAATTATCAATTTTTAATGTACACTATATTCATATGAAATGTTACTTTCGTTTCATACGTCTGCACTTTTGTTTGCTGAAAAGACTTCAGGTGGGTGTTTTATAGTCTTCTGTGCATTAATGGGTATAGAAGGAGCTCCAAGTCATATTTATGCTGTACACATATCTGCTGGGGGAGTACAGTGGCTCAGTGGTTAGCACCAATGCCTCTCAGCTCGTGTCCGGAGTTCTGCCTCCAGCTCTTTGTGCATGAGGTTTGGAGGTTTCCTCCCGGTGCTCTGGATCCCTCCCACAGTCTAACAACACGCATTGCAGGCTAATTGGTGTGGTTGACTTGTCTGTAGAGTGCGACTGTGCCCTGCGATGGGTTTGCCCTCCATCCTGGATGTCCTCTAGATTGTGCCCTAAGGCTGCCTGTGATAGGCTCCAGCCACACCCCTGAATAGAACTAAGTAGTCCCTGTCACCTCACTCCTCCAGGGATAGAGATCTGAATCCCAAATAGAGTTTGCATGTTCCTCTGGTGTTGTGTGGGTTTCTACGACGTGTTCTACATTCCTTCTGAAATGCAGGAACATGTGGTTGGTCCATTGAATGTGAGCTTCACCTGCCATCTACATATTGTCTTCCCTGGCAGTGTGAAGGGGCAGTTCTCCCCCCCACCATGTCTTTCCATTGATAGTCTCCAAGGTCTCCATGAGTCTGTGTTAGAAAAGCATTGGGACGATGGATAAATGTTCATAAGGTCGCTCAACGGGGCTCAAGCTTCAGGACAAATGTTTGCTTCTTGGATATTTATGAAAGAATTTTCAAATGCATTAAAAATGCATGCCGCTCAATGTTCTTAATCGTGCAGCGATAATTCCTTATGGAAGATAATTAGCACAAAATAAAATATTTATAATTGTACGTATTGCATAATACATAACTTCTTCAGTGTAAATATTCAAGTATACTTAATTGACACATCAGAATTGTGTATCTGAAGGCTCATAGAATTTGTTGGCGTTTCACGGTTGCAGCAATAACCAGGGATGAGATGTGTATAGTGGCATAAATATCCGATAAAAAATTTTAGCATTAAAAAAAACATGGGCAGCTAAATGACTTCCCAGAGGTTCTATGAATCTATTAGCAATTAGTTCCAGCTAAAAAAATTGTTGCAAGATCTATTGTGCAAAAAGGTTCATTAAGCTTGCCAGCACTTTAAATTCTGCTGTTAAACTCAGCAGCCTGCGATTACATCGAAGCTTCCCTCTGAATACAGTAGGCTGAGAAATGAATTGGGCAGTCTTACATTAATAGCTTTGTACTACAGTCATATGGAAATTTAGATAATATCAACTGCAACATGATCAAAACTCAGGTGTATTTAGAATGTTTGCTTGCCTGGAAAAAGAGCACTGTTCAGAAAGATAACTCTGTTAGAAAGATGCCATATTTAGCAGTTTCTATGTATGCCTGTGGAATTCACATTTCTTCTTTAGAAGAAATTTTTGTTGTAGAGAAAGCCAGAGAGGAAAGATTGCGTTGGTTTGGACATGTGCAGAGGAGAGATGCTGGGTATATTGGGAGAAGGATGCTGAGGATGGAGCTGCCAGGCAAGAGGAAAAGAGGAGGGCCAAAGAGGAGGTTTATGGATGTAGTGAGAAAGGACATGCAGGTGGTGGGTGTGACAGAGGGATCACGTGTGATTTATTTAAGCAGGAATGGTCATCATCTGTCAATATAGACTGTGGCTGTCATAGGTGCTGGCCCCGAGTCACAGATCCTGGCACTGAGTCACATGTGGTACTGCACCACAAAAAACAGGGTCACTCAGGCATGCCAAGTAGATGATGATGTGAAGTTAAGGCCAGAATGTGGATAATTTAAGTTGATAAGGAGGTCTTTTTGTTTGCTGTGTCTGTGGGTTGTTGATAAGTGATACCTCTCTGTCTTGCCACAAAGCAACATTATAAAACTTTGTTATTCTGAATTTTATCTTCACATTAGCAACACTGCACATAATTTTCCCGTTAGCTATGTCCTCTCGCAACTGCCATCTGCAATTTTAAAGCTTTGGTGTACAAAACCATTGTGATAAAAAATTATTGTGGGGAAATAACATTACAGCTAATCAGAGTTTTAAAATAGAGCTTTAAAGACAGGATAATGGATTAAATAGTAAAAAACAAATTTAATGCTATGTAAATGAAAGAAATATAAAACTAAATTTAGCACTAATGAATCATGGGAGTATGAAGTTCTGTATATTTGCAAACTAAAGTGAAATGAATGCTATTCCATTAGCAATGTGCTTTTTCATGTCAGGAGAAAAGATTGGAACATTCAAGGCTGCTAACGATTTCCACAGCAGGAAAATGGGGCCTTGCACCCCTGTCTTCCTCCTCCTCCTCTATGTTTCATCTCTCAGCTCTTTTGCAGTGCAACACTAACGTTTTTGCAAAATAACTGAAATGGTAACATGACCACAAATATTAAGAGGCTTATGCAGGTCACAGTTCCTCTATCTTTCTTGAATACGCCCCTACAATTATCAGAAATGGTAATATTTGTAGAACACAGTTTGATGGCTCTGTCGATAGCTTTGTTGTGTGTGTGTGTGTGTGTGTGTGTGTGTGTGTGTGTGTGTGTGTGTGTGTGTGTGTGTGTGTACCATGTTTAAATGATGTTGTGGGGACAAAATGACCCCTGAAGGTAATAAAAACCTGACATTTTTACTGTGTGAGGACATACGTATATCGCATCCTCACAAGGGAAAACTCAGTCTCATAAAAATCTGTGAATGCAATGAAAAGAGCCAAAAATCTTGTATTTTGTTGGGTTACTAATGGCTGGCTAAAGGTTAGGGTTGTCATAGGCAGGATTAGGGTTAGGCCCATAGAAACTAATGGAAGGTAACCACAAGGTTAGAAATACGACTGTGTGTGTGTGTGTGTGTGTGTGTGTGTGTGTGTGTGTGTGTGTGTGTGTGTGTGTGTGTGTGTGTGTGTCCTATTATCCCACACATTAAATGTCCTACTCTATGCGTTCACAGGCTGTCTTCTGGTCACCACAATGCTGAAATATCGGTCTGATATTATTAACCTGGAATTTTATCTCTACATTTACACCTTCATCACACCAGTGGACATTCTGACTGCTCCACTGTACAATCTAAGCAAAGCTTTGATTCTAAAAGACCTACTGGGAATGGACTAGGCTGTATTTTGGACATAGCCTTTAGTCTATATAAAATAATGAGTCATGGAGCTAATGACCTGAGCTTGTGGCTGCTGTGAGAACTCTGACACCAAAGCCGATTCAACAAGACCTACACACGGTGCAGGGACCTGGACCTGATCAATACTAATGAAGAATGCTTACAGCTTCCACAGTAACCACATGCTAATGCATTTTAATACACTGTGCTAACACTGATCAGCAGGAGCTTCAGGTGACCGACCCAGAAGGAAAAAAAAAACAGCACAAAAAATGATGTACCAATGACTTAATTATGTTTAAAGGCCAGTGTTTGGCCAATGGGAATTATTAAAACTTTTATCTGGATTTATTTGGCATTTGGCATTTGGATTTGAATATGGAGAATCTGCCAGTTTTAAGACGTTTTACGGTTTCTTTTAAAGTTACTGCTCAAAACAACTTCTCAGAGCACAACATGAGAAGAGTATGCAACAACATTTTCTCTAAGAGTGGATTATGTTAAATAAAAGGGTCACTGCTTTTCAATTCCCCAGAACGACACATTTTACAATGAAAATGCGGAGGGTGATCGTCAGTCTTCTAGCAGGTCAAAACACCCATTCATTTCACCAGCCCCGTTCACCTGTCACCCTTCAGGTGGACAGTTGATTTTTAAAAAATTATTTTTTCCTGCAGATATTTTCCCTAAAAATCACATTTATCTCACATTATAAAGCTTTCTTTTTCTTTTTTTCTTTCTTTCTTTCTATATATTGACTTCACTGTGAAACCTACATAGCTTATTTTTAGCTAAACAATTTTGCATTTCCTGACTGCTTGGTTGTTTAATACATTGACTCTGATGATTTTGGAAACCCATTTAACAGACAATTATCATAATAATCCAACGATTAAAATCTAAATCGGTGAGGTAACACTTTGTAAAAAATTGGGCCAGAACAAATTTTGAAATTTAAGTAATCAGTATTTGAAGTTTTCTAAGACTGTTCTTATGTCCTCATTAATATCCAAAAATGCTTTATGTGTGCCTTTGCCAGGACAGAGTTGTTTGACGTAGACTTCTTCAAAAGGAAACATCCTTTCTTCTTTGCCAACAAGGAAAATGTTTATTCATGAATATGGAAAAAGTATTGAAAAGTATTTATTATACTTTAAAATGAAGCGATCCTCATGTAACAGAAAGGTAATTAAAACAGGGAATTTTGAATTAAGGATGTAAATTCTGACACTTTGGTAGCGGCTGGGGTAATGGGTAAAGGACAGTAATCTCCAAGGCCCGAATTATTCTAAAGCACAGACCAATTAATACCATGTATCGTTCTTAATGAGACTTTAAGGAGACTTTAAAGGCGTAATAATTTTCTCCAGTAATCACAGTTATTTTAGGGACATTAGTATTTACAGAACGTCGTAAATTTTGGCTGCTGCAGTCCAGCCCTTATGAACAAAATCTTTTACAAATAAACCTTCATACTGCACAAAACTCTCCATCTGGTTATGTTGTTGAACTGAAATTTTTAGTGCCCCTCATAAATTTTATGGTAAAATCCATCCATCCATCCATCTTTTAAAGGCTTATGCTGGTCGGGGTTGTAGGGACCTATAGCCTATCCCAGGCAGCACAGGGCACAAGGCAGGGGAAAACCCTGGACAGGATTCCAGTATATTATCATGTATCTGTCTATTCATCTATCCAGGCATCCAGCAATCCAACTTCTAGCTACTTATCCTACACAAAGTTGTAAGGTAGTCAGGAACATAGTCACATCAAGTAAACTTGACTTTATTGTTGTATTGTCCATATACAAGTAGACGTTGCCATGAGATAATATTCCCCAAGGAATAAAGTGCAACATACAGACAGAAAGTGACAGAAGGACGGGTTTGCAATAAGTTTTAAAAGCATAAAACACAAGACAGCACAATATGGGGGAGGTTGGGGCTTTTAACTATATGCACAGTGCCTGAGATAGTATGACAGCAGAGAACAGTCAGCAAACCAAAGATAAACAGACAACAAATACTATGGGAGACGCTGGACAGGATGCCGGTGCATTGCAGAGCACACACACATACACACGTTTAAATTTCTAACCTTGAGGAGACCTTCCATTCATTCATTCAACCCTAATCCTACCTATAATGACTCTAACCCTAAGCCAGCCATAACCTTAACCACAAGTAACTCAACAAAATACAAGACTTTTGGCTCTTTTGGTTGAATTCACGGATTCTTATGTAACTGAGTTTTCCATCGTGGGGACACAACAAATGTCCCCACGAGATAAAAATGTCAGGTTTTTATGACCTCCTTGGGACATTTTGCCCCCACAGTGTAAAATAAGCATGGTGAACACACAGACACGCACACACACACACAGAGTCATACACATACGTACATTTATGGTAACAGGAAAGCTGAAAATCATCCAAAGTACATACTATATGTTTTGCATATAAAAACTGTATTAACTGTTTTTATAGCAGCAACCATGTTTGATTCTTGCATTTTCAAAATTGTAATTTCCAAACAGGTAAGAATTGAGTCCCAGAGGTTGTGGGTTTACAACATGAGATGCTCACAGGCTAGATTCAGTATCCTAGGAGTACAGAAAAGTATGCTCTACAGTTGAAAGGTGGATAATATAACCAATTTCTTGCCATCCATTATCTATAAAAATTTATCCAGGGCAGGGTTGTGGTGAGTCTGGAGCCCATCCTGTGAAACACAAAGCACAAGACATGGAGCACCCTGGCAGGGCATCAGTCCATCTCAGGTCATACACTCCTGCACAGTCATATGCAATGGGCTGTTTGTTGATATTAATTCACAGGAGGAAACCAGAATACCAAAAATAAACCATCTCACAAAGAGGACATGTAAACTGCAAACACACAAATAGGCAGTGGTGGGAATCAAATACACATTGCTAACCACTGTCCCACTAGGCCATAATGTGGTTGTTTGCATATTAAAAACAAAATATGCCAAATGATTTTCATTATGAGTGCCATCGATACCCATCTTTAGCGCTGTCCCCATTACACATAGGATGTGCTGCCATCTAGTGTTCGACTAGGTGCATGTCCTAATTAATTGTTTTACTTTTTATTAGCCGTCAAATTTTTTAACCATCTAACAAACACATGCTCTGGTATGATAAACTGGAATATAGAAAAATTTTATTTTTTTTAAATAGATGATTTTAAAAATGTGACGATGATAGATTCATTTTAAATAATCCTTTGCTGTTATATTGTTATTAGCGGGAATTGCAAATAGTTTGATTCGTTAGTTCGTTTCTGTAGTGCTAAAAGCGGTGAAAAATATTTTTACCTGAAGAAGCACCGATGATCTGATTATGAGTGAAAAAGCCAGAGTTAATACGAGACTGACGCTTCAAAGAATCTCTAATGTCTGAATAGGAATTAAATGCCAGGGTTTCTTTGCACAAGATTGACTTTTGTCGTTTAAGAGTTTCAGAGTTTTTACATAGTTTAGCAAGCTGGGGCTGGAGAACCTCAAGGAATTCATTTCCATCTAGTCTTTATAGTTCTCAGATCGTTACTGGCATCTTTGGCACTCGAGTGAGACGAGTGAGTTTGAAATGCGGTGCAATTTTGGGTAATTTTAGATAAATCAGAAGGTTTTTAAATCAAATCCAACCGTTTTCTGTTTGGGGTCTGGGGTGCATGTCGTTAGATATAAAAGGAATGTGTCGATCAAAGGAAAAATAAAACAAGATGTTCTTGTCGTGATCGTGCATAGATTATGTTTACTAGTGGGTTCATTTAAATATATCCTTTTTAAACTGGTGTTAGAAATGCTTTCACGCTTTCACTTAATTTTTGCAAATGTTTTAATTGGTATGAATTTCCTGGCGGGGTGGGACTTTGGCAGTTTTAATGTTCACAGATATCAACACCTAATTTATTCTTTGTATGTGCAGTGATTTTTGTAATTTTTGGGTCAGCTTGGTTTGGAAGATTTCATTACTGGGATTATTGTAATCTGTTTAAATCAGGGTGGCATTTTACATAGCCTGAGAAAGTTGTTGAAAATTGCGGTATACACTGGAGCCCGCTAGGGGGCGCAATGTCACAGTGGGGTCAGTACGTTCAGGAGCAGCAGATTTTTTCTTATTTAGATTTTTAAAGCAGTTTGTACTCTATACTCTGTAATAAGACAAGGAGGGATGGCCAAGGAAGTCAAGAGATGTTTCTAATTTTGAAGAATGCCTAGAAAATATTAAGTCTGTTTTGGAGTTCTGGATCATCTTCAGATGGAAATTCTGTAGGTTCTTTGTAGTTACTGTTCAGTAGGCTTTCCCTCACCATTCTGGTATCTGATTTGAATTAATAATAATAAATAATAATCTTATGGGCATAGTTTGATCTTTTTTCCCATATGGCTGAACATAGATTCGATTTTGAGGATTAATTTTGTTCATTATGCCCACTTGGTATAGGCTGAGTTTTTCATGCTCTGTAGCAGCTGTGCTTTCTTTGAAAACCAGGGTTTGTTGTTAATATACATTGTCACACTTTTGTTGGAAACACACAATTCTCCTCTGAAGTTAACATCCGATGACATGACTTTGGTGTGCTGTGGTGTTGGATGTCACTTTTAAAATAAAGGAACTCAAGAAAAATGACCTATAGACACTACAAAAGAAAAATAATACAATACACACAGTATTGATGTGATTCTAATGTTTCAAGTAAAAGGATTTTTATGTATGAGAGTAGAATGTTAAAAAATCTCCACTAAGCACCAACAACAAACTACTGATGTATATCATTGATGTTCAGGCCAAACATCATAAAACTTAAAGTCCTTCCAACATCTGGCCTCATCGATAAATTCAGGAGATAATGAGGAAGAAGCTAGTATGAGTTATGATGAATCGCTGTTATTCGTAAAATAAAATCTTGGCTTGTCCCTGTGATAGACTGGTATTCCACCCAGGGTATACACCAGCCTAGTCCCTGTGATAGACTGGTATCCCATCCAGGGTATACACCAGCCTAGTCCCTGTGATAGACTGGTATCCCATCCAGGGTATACACCAGCCTAGTCCCTGTGATAGACTGGTATCCCACCCAGGGTATACACCAGCCTAGTCCCTGTGAT
>JAACJT020000030.1:11846161-11866506 GCA_009936485.2 Gymnarchus niloticus | reverse complement strand
AGCCTAGTCCCTGTGATAGACTGGTATCCCACCCAGGGTATACACCAGCCTAGTCCCTGTGATAGACTGGTATCCCACCCAGGGTATACACCAGCCTAGTCCCTGTGATAGACTGGTATCCCACCCAGGGTATACACCAGCCTAGTCCCTGTGATAGACTGGTATCCCACCCAGGGTATACACCAGCCTTGTACCCTATGCTCCCTGCAATAGTATAAATAAATACTCGTATTTAATATGATCCCAAATAGTTTATAACCTATAATATTTATTTTTACCTTATGGATGCTACAGCTAATTTAGCAGAGCAAACAGACTGAGCCTAATTAATTGAGACTGTCACATTTTGACAAAAGAATTGGGTATCTCTCCATAATTTATTTCACATTTTATAGAATGGAAACTGCTTTTGATTTACGACTCACCATATTACAATAAATAAAAAAGTGAATATGACAGACAAAAATACTGGGACCCTCAAACTGCTACTCATAGCTGAGGCTTTGGGCACAACAACTGCAGTCAGGCACCTTCTGTGGCTCTTAATGAGATTTTACTCTTCTGAACTGAGAGTTCTGCCCACTCTCCATGAGCAAACTGCTCCAATTCTCTCGAGATTGTGGGTACCTTCTCCTAAGTGTAAATTTCAGGTCTTTCCACTGATGTTCAATAGGATTCAGATCCGGACTCATAGCAGGCTACTTTTGTCTTCTTCTCATCCATCCATTTTTACTTTTGGGAGTGTGCTGCAGGTCATTATCCTGTTGGCTATGAGACACAGCATTCTGATACTGGGCTTTGCGTTTTTCTCCAAAATGCCTTGAAAGTCTTTTGATTTCATTGTGCCCTGCACAGATTCAAGGCACCCAATCCCAGAGGTAGTAAGACAACCCTAGGACATCACTGAGACTCCACCATGTTTCACAGTAAAGATGGCATTCTTCTCCTTGCAAGCTTTGTTTTGTTTTCTCTGAAGATAGAGTCGGTGTGATTTACTAAACAGCTCGAATTTTCTTCCATCTGTCCTCCCAGATGGACTGGAGCTTGTCACCATGCATTTTAACTAAACCAATCAGGCCTTTTTTAAAATATATGGGGTCTTAATGGCCTTCTACCATTTTCATTCAGACAACTGCAACTTGAAACTACACCTTGAGCTAAAAAGTCAGCTTGGAACAGTTTTGAACTTTTTCTTGGTTCTTTCTCCACCATTCAAACCATATTTCTCTTCAGTCTTGTGTCAGTTTGCCTCTTGCAGTCACGTCCTAGGATGTTGGCTGCGGTCCCATAGGCTGAAAACTTAATGATGTTGGCAAATGTGGTCATGGGCACAAGGTCTTATAGCCTTTATGTAGTCCATGCTTGGCTATCACCTTCTTTTTACCTCCTCTGCTTTTCCTTCCCTTTTGATGTTTAGTGTGATACACTCTGTAACACAGAACAGTACTTTATATATTTAAACTGGCCGATTTATTGCTTGGATATCGTAGACACCTGTTATACTCATTAAAAGAGAAGAGCCGTCTAGAAGGATCACTGCAATGCAATTTTTAAATGTAACTTCTAAGGAGTGACAATAATATTGTCCTGGCCATTTTTTATAACTTTGTAGAATAAGCAAATGTGTTTTTTGACAGATTTTTTTGTCTGCAAATTGCAACAACCTGCAAATTGAAGAATTTTTGGATGACAAAAGATCTTTTAATTTTAATACATTTCAGGGCAAATGGTGCATTATTGGAATAAAATAGAATGGTACCAATATTTTTAGCCACATCTATATATAATACTGTGCAAAAGTCTTGAGGCACCCCGTCATTTGTTTATATTTTGCTAGGAAAATGGGATAACAGGTACAGTGATTTGTCACAGCATCATCTGATCATCTGTAATCATCTGCACCTGTTTCTTCACTGGTTCACGCCTTAAGTTATACGGCTTTGTTAAGCTTGAATGATTCATACGTGGGTCACTGTGGCTTAACAAACAAAAGAGCATTCCTCTGAAACTGGTCAGGTACAGAGACTGGACTGAAAATGAGAGCCAAAAACTTTGAAAGTCCTTCAGGAAGCCTGGAGAACTATTCCTCAAGACTACATTAAAAAAATACAAGTCTGGCTCTTTGGAAGCATATGGAGAAATGAGGGGTGGCTCAAGACTTTTGCACAGTACTGTACGTACTGTACCAACTCCACAAAATACAATCTAAGTAGAAGTTTTACTCTTGACAACAGGATGTTTCTCTGCTGGTGGATGATTTTTTAGGTTAGCATCGGCTCTTGTGGTTTACATTAAAGTATGTGCCTGCGGGGCCCTGTTCATCCTGCATGGATAACTGGGTTAGCTAGCTAAGTTTCAGGATGTCTTAAGATTTAAACCAGAATTTTATTTTGTCTTAGTAAGCTTAGGATTTATACCGTCATGCTGCCATGGCAACATAATCTGCACCTTAATGCTGTTCCATGGTGGTTAATTGAATTGAGCTGTTATGACATTCAATATATTTTATAATAAGAAATAAATAAAATGTCCAAAAACAAAAATAAACAACCCTAAATAATAAATTAAATGACCATAAAATGACAGCAGTCAGACCCACCACCAGAAAAGGCTTTTTGTGCCTTCATGGTCCAGTAGGTGAGGGAGCACTCTTAACAAAGCATTCTTTTCAAACAATACGAGTTCTGAGTGATTGTGAGGACGCATTAAAACAGTCTGATGGGTATCTGATAGACTGATGTAGGTTTAGTATAGGCAAGGGATGATATGTTGTGTTAAATAACTAGGACAGTATACTGGAAATATGACAAGCAATAGTCATACAGTGACTACACCACAGACCCGGTAAACATCGAGTCTTTTACTGCCACAAACCACATAAATGAAATGAAACTTTGTTGTTTAAAATCTGTTCTAGTACATTGGAATGTAGTTTTCCCATATCCAGCCTTGCTCTCTGTGAGACGTACACGCATGCATGCTCACGCACACACACGCACACACACACACACACTCAAAAGAAAGGCTTAGTGCATGAGCGCAAGGTCATACATTTATCCAGCAGCTCTTATGGGCTTTAGGGTCTTGCTGCAGGGTACAACAGTGATATAGGCACTTTACCAGTCGTAGGATTTGAACTGGCAACCTTTCAGTTAGGGGCACAAATACCAAAGCCAAAGATCTACACGCCACCCCCCAAAAATACAAACAGGGGAGAGTGCAAACACAGTCCCCTTCTACCAGAAATTATAACGTTGAGATTCCCACGTTTGAGGGATTTGCAGGAGTCAGCATGCGGTACATTGTAATGGCTGAGCCTGATCAAGTTCAAATGTTATTGTCCCATGGGTTCCCGGAGAAGACAGTGAAAATCTTTTGCCAGAGTTGCAGGAGAGCGGACAGGGCGTGGGGGGTGGGGGGCAAAAGCACAGTACAGGTTTACAATAAATACAAAGAATACATTGCAAACACAGACGGCAGGATAATGGGGGATTACAGTGCATAGAAATAGGGTAGTGCATAAGAGGGGACAATGCAAAACTTCACACAACAGGCCATAGTAAATGTAAAAATAGTAACTATGATCATGGTATCTCTCTGACCAAGAATCGGCATTATCAGATTGAAAACTGGTCATTTCCTCTTGGTTTACTCTTTAACCCTTCACATATGCATATATCCTGTGATCCTTCGTAGATGGCACCCTACAGTATTCGTGAAGGTAATTGTTTTAATAACCTTGAAAACGTGTATAATTCTCAGTGTTTTAAGTTTTCAAGCATGGCAGCACAGAAGGAATCCTTTCGTGTATCATGTTTTCACGGCCAGCACTCATCCAACATCGAATTAATAAGTACATTAAAACTCACGTTACCTATTTATACAGCTGACTCCTTGAAAGAAGATTTACAGCATTAGCCAGGAAGCTGTGTGTCGTACAAGCATTCTGCGTAGGCTTTTATATTATTAGATAATCGGAGGATCCACCGCCATCTTGACACGGTGCCTCAGTAACGACCCTGCTGGGTTCCAGTCCAATAAAACGACCCCCTCTGTGTTTTCAACATGGTGACAGAATGAGCCATCTGCCTGCACAGGTCACACACGCACACGCACACGCACACTCGTGTGTTGTGATATTCAATAACATACATGCTCTTCAAGCAACTTCTATTTATGAAATTAGAAAGCATACAAAGGAAATAATTAATCAAACAGTAATTAAACAGATGAAACAATGTTTCTGTGCTGTCATATCTTTAATTCTGAAGCAAAAAAAAATCTAAGTTAAATATATTTTTATGAGTTCAGTGGTATATTAGAGCCGTGTGTTTTCTAATGCAATCTTATCGCAAAGAGACTAAAATCTGGACAGCATTCAAACTATGTGTAAGATATAACAATTTTTGATGAAGATGGAAATAAATGTGAAATAAATGTAGACATAGCAAATGCAAATCACACTCACATCTCAAAAGAAACATTTGAATGCATGTCTTATTTTTAATATCTTATTGAAGTGAAGTTATTTCAGATAATTTTAGGGTTGAAAGCTGATGTAAGGCTATCTTGAAATGAAACAGAACTGTGAAAAAACTGTTTGAGAGTTTAAATTGGGATCACGTGATGTGACCGCCCGTTTTCTTCTTATTATTTCACCATTTGTAAAAATATATGAATAATTTAGAGATAAAGAAGCAATTTTCAGTTTCATCTGTCTTTAAAATGAAAGCAATTTTTTGAATATTTCTTTAAGTCAATTATAGACATTAAATGGCAAATTTAGAGATAGCTAGAAATAGGTAAATGTTCTAGATTCAGTTTTGTACATACGTTAAAATTTGTCTATACATGTCGTCTAATCCATTTCATCATTTTAATAAAAGGTTTAAGAAAAGTCTTAATTAATTACACATTTTCTGTAAATGAAACATTACTTATGTTGGATAATATGTTACTCAAACTTGCTAGGTTGTTTAAAAAACGTAACTTGTGTATAAATAGTACTCTCACTGGCCACATACAGACTCACAGTCATTACGGCCTGTTATTTAGCCTGATCACATGTCTATAGACTGCAGGAGGAAACCAAAGTGAACCCATCGGAGAGGGCGAACATGAACATGCGAACTCTACATCCACACCCAACCCTGGGGGTATGAGGTAATACTGCCACCTGCTGTGTCACCAGGTAACTTCAGAAAGTGAAATCTTCTCAGGAATAATAAAGCACTTTGTATCGAGGTGCAGGTAATACGGCAGTATTTGAATTCGTAGGACCTTGACCAGTAATGATTGAAATGACCCTCCTCTTATCCTGACAGGTTTTGCCCATCCATTCAGCAGAAGGACAGTGCCACAGGTTAGTGGAGAACTGCCTACAGCCACACAAAATTGCACTCAACCCGTATGAGCGCTGCGATCGTACCGGCGCCGGGACGGCATGAAGCTAGTGAACTGGCAAGTCGCCGCTCCAGCACGGAGACGCTCGCTGCGCATGACGTAAATGCGCCGGCCCTGGGACGCCGTTCCGCCCAGCATGCCAGCCTCTCTGCCAGCTCGAGATATAAGGCTGCACAGCAGTGAGGCCCCAGGCAGTGATGTCATCTTTTCTGGAAGAGCAGGGAAGTAGCCATTTTGTTTTAATTGGACCTCTTTGTGGATGCGTAAAAATAGAGCCATTTTCCTCCAAACAACACCCAGAGAAAATGACTTTATGCCTTCTGAGCTTGGTTACCTCATCCTATCCTATGTAGCCTCACTGTTTTCAGTCACTTCAACCAATTTTGACTAGTCGAGGGAAAATCATACATTTCACCTGATTCTGGGAGCATGAAGGATCACTGCAAAAGATACAGGAAGCAAAAACAGCTTCACAGTGTGCTTAAAAAAATAAATCTAATATATGGCCGCTGAGCTTTTGGGTAAAAAATTACGTGCTGAATAATAAAGCAAGAGAGTTTAATAGCTGTTATTTGTAGATTTCAGGTTTTCCCAATAACTACTGCGCCAGATCTCCCATAAGATAGGGCCTCTCTCTGTTCTGTGTGTTTTTTTAATTAAAAGATTAGAGGTTAGACAGATGCCAAGAGCTTTTGCCATTTAGGGGGTTGATCCTGGAATGGATGCCAGTCCATCTCAGGGCACATGGCTGTCAGTTTATTATTCAACAATTAACTGAATGCTCCAATGTCTACTCTGTTTTTATATTGCTTTTGTTTTATTCTTATCCAGCAAATACAGGAGTATATTCATTCGGTCATGTGAGCTGGTCAGCTTTCGTCTGTCCACCTCAAATTCAGACTGGACAGTTTCTATTTAGGAAAATGTCTGTCTCCATGACACGAGTTGAGTTCTTTTACCAGTACAGATAGCTGTTTCATTTGGCCCGTGCCAGCTTGCACTGTTACTGAAAAATGTTTCTTTTGTGCTCTCTGACCCTCTTTAGAATGACACGAGAGCATTAACACTAAAACTAACTGTGCTGACATCACCGAGGAATCCATTATTGTGTGGAACTAGAACCAGCTTTAGTTTATTATCATAATATTCCAGCATTTATTATCTACTCACATTTCAACCATTTACCTTTTATCATTTTATCTTCCCCCTTTTCTCTTCTTCTTCTTGCTTGTGATGTTTTGTTTGTTTCCTGTTTTTATTCAACGGAAAAACACCCTGTAAAAATGTACCTATGCACCAGTCAGGTGATTCAAAGAGACATTTCTCTGTTCCTATGAGTGAAGCACTCGCCCACGTTTTCTTCTTGTAAATTACCAAGTAGAAACATGGATGGGAATTTCTTAGTAGTGGACTCGTGTGTTATCTGGAAGAGACTTCAGAGGAAGGCAGTTTAATGCTTTCTGGCTTTATGTATAGCATAACCTTTTTATTACGGGATTTTTTTAATAACAGGAAGGGTTCTGTCAGGATGTAGCGTTGCAGAGAATGTATCCCAGTTGGATAGAAACCTCCACAGATTACTGCAGGGGTGCTCAGTCAGCAAAGACAACACACTGTGTCATCTTGATATTATGCAGAAATTAAGTTTACCGGTTTTTTCATAACACAAGAACCACAGGATGTTTGCCCTGGTAATGAGCTGAGTATTGCATACAGGAATGGCTTTACAGAGACACACACGCAGAGTCACACACACACACAGGCACCAGCACACACACACACACACACCCTTGTGTACACTCGTGTTCCCCTCCCACTGTCCCCGTAGTGGCCGCACTAGACAGGGCTCCCCGATTGCAGCCAGCTCATCTTTGATGCATGGGACAGTGGGCTCATGCATCGCTGCCTGGCAGAGCAGTGGAGCCTTGCAAGACTCGAAGGAAAAGTCACTGGGTTTAATTAAACAGGCAATGGGACAGCCAGGGAATGCAGGGAGGACTACCCTGTGGGGTTACAGGAAACAGCTTGTCCGAGGAAGCTCTGTCCCACTGGACATTATGAGATCAAAGGACCTGTCCTTGAGGCAAGACCCCGACCTGAGGAAGGAGCTGGCCATGCTGGCGAAGGGATGCGACTTTGTGCTACCTTCCCGCTTTAAAAGGAGGCTCCAGGCTATCCAGCAAGGACAGGCAGGTTCTCCCAGTTGTCCTGTGCGTTAACAGAAATTTGCTCACTGCTTATTGATTGATTCTATGTGTGTGCTTATTCTTCATGAAATAGTAGGTAAGTGTTCCTCTGTGATGGAGACATTTTCGATAATAAATCACATAGAGGGGGTCAGATGGAGCATTCCTTGTATGCCATGTTAAGTTGAAGATCATTTTTCCAGCTTCCTCATCACCCAGCAGATAAGAGGTGCACGGTTAGCAGGGGGTTGTCATCTGTGCCCAGGAATGTCCCGTAGAGGCGGCACACCATGTCAGAAAACATTTAGTTCATCATTAATGAACTAACTAAGGGCTCTCAATGTTTATGGTGCTGGACATGTCATGATAGCCCGATGACAATCTGAACAGTTGAATCAAACTTTCAACTCATGGAAGCCTCTTAAAGATGTCACCTTTGAAACATTTTCTTACCATTTTTAGTCGAATTAATTATTTATGGATGACTAGAGAACTATTTATGTCATGTCTTATCACATTTCTAATCATATATAGAGGTGACACAATTGCCATACTTTGTACAAGCTCTCCCCCGGTGGCTCAGTGGTCAGTCTGTTGCCTCACACCTCCAGGGTTGAGGTTTGAATCCCACCTTTGCTGTGTGTGTGCATGTACCCTGCAATGGACTAGCATCTTGTCCTGGGTGTGCATTGCTCTGTGCTTTCTCAGCTAACCTCTAGGCCTCAACAAACAATCACGGTGTGTAAATAGCGATAATGGAAAAGTTCACTGGGCGATTTAGGTAAAGACCCATCCATCTTCCAACTGCTTATCCAGCACAGAGTTGTAGGGGGAAGCCTGTAGCCTATCCCAGTGAAGAAAGGGCTAGAGGCAAGGGAACTCCCAGTCCATTTCAGGGCACACTAAGTCACCTAACAGTGTGTCTTTCAAGTGCTGGAGAAGACTGGAGCAGATGAAGAAATTCTGCACAAACAATTAGAGAAACCAAGTGACCCACCACACATAGAGGCAGGGGTAAGATTGCAACCACCAGCCTCAGTGGTATGAGGTAACAGTGCTGATCCACTGTCACCCTTAGAAGAACAGTCTAAATATTAATAGTCTGTCAAAATGAATAAGTAAAAATCACACCAGACAGGTGGATAACCAAAAATACGAAAATGTAATAAAAGGCAGCCATAAGGAATACGTTTTGGTTTAATTTTTTTGCCAGTAGTTAACTGCTCACTGTCAAAATGATGTATTTAGCTTAAAGTTTCACCCAAATAGCCCTATGTGAAGCATGCTCAGAGAAGTCAGCCATTAGTGCTATTAAAGTCTGTCATAACTTCTCATGTATTATATATTCCACAAGTGAAAAGTCCTTACACTGAAATGGATCTGAAAAAATGGCTTGCATAAAGCAGCGGTAATGCATCTGTAATAGAGCTGAAAAATGCTACAGGTGTAATGTATAACTAGCATTGACTCATTCTGTTGGTTTTAGCAGGTCCAAACAGGGAAAGAGGAGAACAGAACACTACTGATTAGTGAGAGCATTCCCAAATTCTACTTCCCTCGAGGAAGGTCCAAACCCAACCTTAACATCAACACTCATGTATCCCGAATAGAGAAAATATTTTCGCAATTCCCGAATGAAAGGGCAACTATTGATGGCATGGCTATGGTTGCCAAGGTAAGTGTGCTTTGTAAGTTTTACTCGCTATTTACTCAACAATTTGTATTTATTAATTAAATTAGTCAGTTAATTTTAGGCCACCGATGGTCATAACTATTGTGTCAGTATGGTGGTAGCTAGCCACCTTCAGACAAATGAGTCTTTAAAAAAGACTCTAAGTTAAGGACCTTACATGAACCAGAAAATGAATGATGTTGGTAGAAAACAGAGAGCCTAAATTCAGCAGTGGCTTTGAGTACAGGTAGATTTAATTCCCCATGTTTATTGGAAAAGATGTGCTTTTTTGCTTTTCTGAAATGAAATGATTTCAGGACGTGATGCAAAGAAAAACACTTGACCTTAGTACTTTGATGTTTTGTTGTGTTTGAGATGTCAGGGTATAAGTTCTAAGGAGAGCTTTGTCTTAAAACTGCTGCTCCCCCCCAGGTCTGTGAGTGTCCCATGTACTGGAAAGCCCCATTGTTCCTCTCTGCTGGAGGGGACAAGACGGGATTTGTGTCAGTTCACAACTTCACCGCAATGTGGATAAAGTAAGACAATGGTGTTTTGTGTTGAATACGTAATTATCCTTTTCACCAGTACTCATAAGCAAACAGCAGCTACATGCAGTAATTGTGGCCATTATAAATGTGCTTAGTTATTGCTTATGTGCTTTTGGTTGTTTTTCTCTGCAATTTGTTTACACTGTGATTCTCTGGAGAATGTATGCCTTGTGTATACACTGAGTGCACACAATAAGGCTACTGTTATTTTTAGTCCAGAGAGATGGTTGTAATATTAGTATTCTACCGCTTCTTCAGGGTGAACCATATAAGGCATGCATTCAAAATTCAATTTTGTAAGAGCGTATAGTATCGGAATCTGAAGAAACAAAATGGAAAAGTTCAAAGGCGAGATACATTGGAGACAGATTCAAGCTTTATTGCCATGGCCAAATAGGCAGCTGGAATTGGGGGCAGTGGTGGTTGGTGTGAACTTCAGGGACAATGTTGTTGAAGTGGAGTAAATCTCAGACTGTCTCATTTCTCTCAAACTCAAACATGGACCAGCTGCCTTTTGAGTCATCTCCTGCTATACACTTCAAACAGGCTGCCCGGATGAATAGAAGGACAATTTCTGGGAAAGTGTCGACATCCGCCTGTGGTTGACGTCTGTGAATGAGCACATCCTGATTGGTGGCGACCTCAATAGACATGCTGGGTCAAGTAGGGAAGGCTACACACAGCACCATGGTGGACAAGGTTTTGGTACCCAAAGGATGATGGACACTGAATATTGGGCCCACAACTTGATCATCAGCAACACCTTCTTTAAAAAGTGGACATCGCACCTAGTCACATGCACTAGGAGAGGACACTCAACCCAAACTTCTGTATGTCGACTATTGTCTCATCTGCCAACACAACCTCAAACTAGCGATGGATGCATGAACTTATCAATGGACAAGTCCCTCTGATAACCGGCAAGGATATTGAACACACAGTTAAAAAGATGAAGAATGGCAAAGCCACAGATCCTGACAATGTGCCAGCAGAAGTTTGGAAGACCTTCAGTCATAGTGTCACCAAATTTCTGGCAACGCTGTTCAACAAAATCATCGATGAAGGCGAGGTTCCCAAGCATGGCTGAACAGCATCACAATACCTATATGGAAAGGCAAGGGAAATGTCAGAAGGTACACAAACTATCGATCAATTTACCTACTATGCCACAGTGAAGATTTTTGAGCACGTACTTGACAGCCATCTCCACAGAATTGTAACCAGAACCCCCAAACAATGCGGGTTTATCAGTGGCCGTGGTACAACTGACTCTAAACATGCTGCATGGCTGCTGATGTAGAAACACTGTGAGAAGAACAAGCCACTGCATTTGGCTTTCTTTGATTTGGAGAAGGCATTTGAACAATTGGCCCGTGACTTTATATGGTGAGCTCTTTGATCCCATGGCGCCCCAAAGGCTTACAAGCATTGTGTTGTGCCTGGCTGGCATTGGCAAAATGGCGCCAAGCCACAGGGGTCCTTTGCGACCACAAGATCCCAAACTACCTCAAGGTGGAGGTCTATAAATCGTCATCCTTGAAGATGCCCTAGATCGGAATAAATGGAGATTGGCGTGCTCAACAGCCAACCGGGCGAGAAAGCAGGATAAGTGCTAGGAAGAAGAGTATATCTGAATCTGAAACCACTGGAAATATTTAAGCTTGTGTTTAGGCCAACTTAAGTCTCTGTTCTGCTTTCCAGAGTGCTGAGGACTTGCCACGATGATGCCTCCCGGTTCATCCACCTCCTGGCTAAGTCTGGTTGCAGTTACCTAGAACAGGAAGACTTTATTCCCTTTTTGCAGGTCTGTTTCAATGTCAAAGAGCTTTCATTCTGTGGACAGGGAGTGTCAAGTCTACCCAAACCCAGGGATCCACCAGAGATCTACACCAGTAATCCCATGTTAACTCTTCATGTCTTCATGACCTTTTTTGGGGTAATTGGGTGTAATAAATACAGACTAAACTAGAGGTAATGCACTGTAACTCTCCTCAATATCCTCATTACAGAGGCAATTTCATATTTATGTTATTTTATGTCTGAATGCAAAGGTACATTTTTCAGTGTTCCCTAACAGTATGTGCATTTTTAAATGGGCTGGACTGACCTGACCAGTGGGCCTACAATTAATTTCAATGGATTATTCAAAAAAAATTGCTGCATCCCAGTTTACTATGTGTTGTGGTTTTCACAGTTGCCTTGGTCCTTTTGATGAATGAAGGGCAGCAGGTCCCACTTTCCCTGGCAGATTCATGAGAATGATTCATGTGTAGTACAAACCTCTTCACTCCACAGGAGAGCTTTCCTTTTATACCAATTTGCTGGCAGCAGAGATGGTAATCTGAAAATTCTGAAGGGAAGCCAAACACTTTGACTGTGGTGTGAGCTGAGTTTCAAGAGCCATGAGGCCGGTGCTGTAATCTCTGCATGCTTACCAATGAGGTCTGCTGATTCCACGATCCGAAAGCCAAGGCAACATGCAATTCACCTTTTTGATGCAAAGATTTTTGCATCATCATTTGCATAAACTGCATCATCTCTGTTCCTGCATTTTGTGCAACTGAGTGTATCTAAATTTCTGTGTAGATCACGGTAACTTTGCTCAGTGTCTTGCTTTTCAGGATGTTGTAAACTCACACAGCAGCCTGGCATTTCTAAAGGAGGCACCTGATTTCCACTCTCGTTACATCACTACGGTAGGTGGCACGGAGGGCCACATTTTTGACCAGCCTTTTGACTATATGTTCCTTATAATGATATTACAGATTTTCACAAGGGGTCCTTTAATAATAAAACACCAATTAATTCATGAATTTATATTTCATTAACAGGTAATACAAAGAATATTTTATAAAGTGAACCGATCTTGGACAGGAAGGATTTCGTGTTCAGAGCTCAGGAGAAGCAATTTTTTGGAGGTCTGTTTGTTCTTCCATGAGTACTTGCCCAGTGTTAGGGTTGAGGTTCTGGCAGATGTAGATGTGTTTGGTCAATGGAGTGAGACTGTATGAGGCAAAAAACGTCTATTCTTCACCATTTTATGGTTAACGGTATCAGCTCGTCTCAACAGAACGTGGCCCTCTTGGAAGAAGAGCCTGATGTGAACCAGCTGACTGACTACTTCTCCTACGAACATTTCTATGTCATCTACTGCAAGTTCTGGGAACTCGACACGGACCACGACCTCTACATAAGTCAAAGTGATCTGGCTCGGCACAATTACCAAGGTGGTTGGCCCCTCTTGACAAGCAACTGGACTGATGGAGATGTGTGGATATAGTTCTATCAGTTCTTGTTTTTTATAATATGCCTTTGGATATGATGAGATATGATTAGTAAAGAAAAAATCTTTAGACACTAGTTTCCAATCTGTCACAATAGTATGATGTCTAGGTTTGGTAATCCATTTCTTTTTTTAAGCCAGTACATTTACGGTATGAAAAAAGTATAATGCATTCTATTTTTCAGTTATTTTCACTGCAGTTAAATTGATCCATGAATGAATGTCTGCATTAATAGGGAATGTTGTAGTCATATAACGCCAAATGTTAAATAACTTAATGCTAATTTTTCGTGCTTGTCTCTCAACAGTTTCTCAAAAAATAATTGAGAGAATATTCTCTGGAACTGTAACCAGGTAAATTAACTACATGACTTAGTTCTATTTATCCTTCTTGCTGTGGTTCAGACTGGAAAATTCTAAGTCTCGGTCCTTCTTGCAGGAACAAGAGGTCATGCAAAGATGGAAGAATGAGCTATGCAGACTTTGTGTGGTTCCTCCTATCAGAGGAGGACAAGAAAACTGCCACCAGGTGCTTTGACGACATGTATTTAAGCAAACCTGTTTCAGCCTGTGTCCTATCCCTCATAATTCATTATTGGATATAGTATAAGATACAACACATTATAAGGCACTCTGTATGACTGAGAAACATGTAAATACCATTACAGATTCATTACCATGAATACTGTTTTGCATGTGCTTATATGGGCATTCATTACCAAATAACTGTTTCGCCCGAATGGCTTAGCTGTACCACCATGTCACTTCCAGCATAGAGTACTGGTTCCGCTGCATGGACCTGGATGGAGATGGCGTTTTGTCCATGCACGAGCTGGAGTACTTCTACCAAGAACAGTGTCGCAAGCTGGAGAGCATGTCAATAGAGCCTCTGCCTTTCGAGGACTGTCTCTGCCAGATGCTGGACCTCGTGAATCCCAAGACCCAAGGTAACCAGACAAAGGCCTACAAGGCATGGAACATGGCCTCATCTGTCGTACCAGCATCCGTACTTCATCAGCAGTGCAATTCTGCAGCAGAATCCTTATAGATTACAATAGTGGTCACACAGTTATCTCTGCAAACATGCTTAGTTGGAGGAAGCACATTACAAAACACAACCTACGACTCATGATCATCTTCATCTTCATCATGGCCTTCCTGCAGCTTCTTCTGCTGAGGGTTGTGGTACAACCTAATTTTTTTAAGCCCTAAATCTGTTGGTGCTTAAAATATGCTACCAGCTCAGTGACGTGCTCACTTTACCACAATACTCCTATCGAGATGACGGATACAATTGTGCTTAGTAGATAACTGGCTATGTGTTTTCGACAGGAAAGATCACTCTTCATGACCTGAAGAGGTGCAAGTTGTCTGATGTGTTCTTTGACACGTTCTTCAACATCGAGAAGTACCTCGAGCGTGAGCAGAGGGACCCATTCTCAGGAATGAGGGTAACAACAGGGCCCCAGATGAAGCATGCCTCACAGGTAGCGCACATTAGCATTGGGCCTGATGGGTACCGACGTGTTCTCCTCACCAGGACCAGAGGAATCCGTACATGTCAGACTGGGAGAAGTATGCTGCGGAAGAATACGACTTCCTGGTGGCGGAAGAGATGGCTAATGAACACGAGGACCATGGGTAGGTTTTGTTTTTATGATGTTGTGGAAAATTACAGAAATCTTGGGTGTGGATTCCTGTGGTAAGTCCTTTTGAGCTCCAAAAGAGGAGCTTAACCATACCTTCTTCTCTGCTGCAATCGACTGATTTTACCCCCTGTTCTGTTTGCTTAAATTCTTACTGATTATAAGACAGAGGAGATGACTATGAAAGGAACCATCAACTTGGAATGCAGTTTTAAAAGAATGCGTAATGCGCATTTCTTCCCTATTCAGGAATAAAAATGCCCACAATCCAGGAAACCACCGCATGCTGAATGAGCTAACCTTGCGTGCAGGAAAGACACACCTGTTTGAACTGCCCAGTCAACATTACGCACTGGACATGTACGAGTACGAGTATGAAGATGATTTTGACTGCCGTTTCCCACTGTAGCATATGGTGATGGGCAGGGGGTGTCTCTGGATCATTGGTAAGGTTTTCAGATTGTTGCCATGGCTCCTGCACTGAACCTTGGGAACGAGAAGTTATTTCCCAGAGGATCCATGTCTTGTTGGGGCAACAATGGTTTCATACAGTACACAGTGTTGCTGTTATTTTCATACAAAGTGAATATCCATATATTTAATGGTAACCATTAAATACAGACTTTTATACACTCTGCATGTAATTTACAGCGATGCTTAGCTGTGGACATTCCTTAGCATACGAAACGCAGTTAATTTAAATACAGCTTTCAATTATTCGAGTGTACAGCTGTTTGTTCACAAATGCTAACACCTATTATACATGCAATGTAACAGTTAACGAAATTTGCCAGTCGATACTCATAAAAATATTTTTAAAACAGTATCTTTTGGCAGTGTCCTTTAAGAATAATATTGTGCCTTACTATAATGTCAAAATGAATATTTCCCTGCAATATTGTTTCCCCCACACAACTGAGCTTTATTTTTTTGTTGAAATGATATTGTAGATTGTCACAAAGGAAGCTTTGTTCATGCCCCAGGACTTTGCAAATCACTCTGTAATATTTTATGTCTCTATACATCTGTAAAATATTTCATTTTAAAATATTATAAAATATTGAGCTGAATAATATGTTGAATTTTATGAAAGGCATACGTGAGAAAAATGTAAATAGTGACATTTAGAATATACAGCATATTTAAAACCATGTAATATTTATACAGTGTTTAAATGTTCGGCAGTACTGGCCTGAAGTGAAGTTTCAACTTGCAGCTGGTCTCATCTGTAATGTGATGCTAATGAGTGAAGTAGTGGACGGGATCACTGATCTCACATCCCCTCACGCAGTGTCTTTAAATTTGCTCCCTACTTAAAAAAGTGAGGGCCACCAGATCCACAAGATCTACAGGAGTTTGTGCAGATTATCCTACATCCATGGCATTTATCTAGAAAGAGGAGTCAGGCTGACATAATATTCTACGTCCACAATACGCAGCCAGCATTTGTCTGTCTGCCCATAGACTGTTGGGTTTTAGTTACTGATAGTTATCATGACAGCATGTTTAATGGGCAAGCTAGTGTATACAGGGCTAGATGAGAAATGTAAACTTGGAGCTTTTTACATATCTCATACGTACATACTGTACTTAACATACAGATTCAGGGTTCTTATCTGCAATCCGTCCCTGAACCTGAATCTACTCACATACTATTGATACTGTACACACTCTGTCAACAAAAACATTAATCTAGATCCCATATTATTTGCATTACAAAAAAGTTTAGAATCACACATAATCACTTCATAAACTTAGACACTGCAACTACTATTAATGCCTACAAATATATTGTACATCTGTATCTTCTTGTAATGTAAGTTAGAGAACTATTTTTAATAAAAACCATTTCACATTGTGTCTGCTATGTGTGTAATATGTGTGATTATTTACTGGCCCAGCATCAAAGCCAGCCAACCAACGTTTAAATCTTTGTCGACAAGTCAGCCAATCAGATTAAAAAGTGAACACCCACCTGTTGAGCATAAAATAGGGTGCAAGCAGAGAACTGAGTGACCTATAAAAGGGTTCGAACTACACCAGAGAAAAACGAAGGCCTATCTACATAAGTAAAACAGCAGTTTCATCAGCCTGCAGCACCAGACTGCCATACATTCATACCGGACTCAGATTCAGTCTATGAGGCAGTGATTCCAAGCCTAAAAAGGCACTTTCACAAGAACTTTATTCCAAAATTAAAGGTCAAACCACAAGAGTGGTAACTAACAAACTATACTGATAAAGCAGCAACACAAGCATGACTCAAAACGTCTAAAGATAAACCCTTTTGTGACCAGGCGAATTATTGCACATAAGAATGCAACAGAGATAACCCTCCTGATACCTTAGCGGTTATGAATTTTCTTGACTATACTTCGTAAACAAAAGAATATTTTAATGCTACCCTAAATGGTAGGTGACAATTTAAACATCAAAATAAATGTATAACTTAAGTATGCCCAATGAGTTTGGACTTTGCCTTCAACTATTTATTCTTAGCTTAAGCGAGTATTTACATGGGGGCCATGCAGCACAGGGCAAAAGGCTGGTGTACACCCTGGATGGGATGCACACACACAAACTACAGGCAATTTAGAGATGCCAAATAGCCGAACTGCATATCCTTCAACTGCAGATTCCAATGTTGACGATAACACATTGCCCTGTGTCATGTAGGCTAAGTAGCTAATTTAATTAAGATCCATGGGTGAACTTGTACAAGTAATACGGGCTGTCTGGTGTATATTACGATGTTAGGGCATGTGGATTTTCAAACCAAAACTGCAGAGATTGTAACTGTTTATAGCCCCAAGATGCCGTATTTGAAGTCATGTTTTGTCATTAAATTTTAATCCACCTGTCTTCCAAATAACAGCGTTTCCAAGCATAAAAATCGTTAGGCTGCTTTAAAGCTATAAATGCATATGTGCTGTGTTATTGGGCTGCATTTTTTTTAAAGAGAAGAAATTTCCTTGTATATATATGGAATGACTACAATACACGCAGCAGCCACTTCATTAAGTACACCTTGCTAGTACTGGGTTGGACCTCCTTTGGCCTTCAGAACTGCCTTACTTCTTCGTGGCATTGATTCAACAAGGTGCTTGAAACATTCCTCACAGATTTTGGTCCATTTTGACATAATAGCATCATGCAGTTGCTGCAGATTGTTCGGTTGCACCTTCATAATGCGAATCTCCCGTTCCACCACATCCCAAAAGGTGCTATATTGGATTGAGATCTGGTGACGGTAGAAGCCTGAGTACAGTAAACTTCTTGTCATGTTCAAGAAACCAGTCGAATGACATGAGCTTTGTGACATGGCGTGTTATCCTGCTGGAAGTAGCCATTAGAAACTGGGTACACTGTGACCATGAAGGCATAGATATGCTCAGTAACAATATTCAGGTAAGCTGTGGCATTTAAATGATGCTCAACTGATACCCAGGGGTCCCAAAGTGTGCCAAGAAAATATCCCCAACACCAATACACCACCACTATCCTGAATTGTTGATGCAAGGCAGGATGGTTCCCTGTTTTCATATTGTTTATGCCAAATTTTGACCCTACCATCTGAATGTTGCAGCAAAAATTGAGACTCATCAGACCAGGCAACGTTTTTCCAATCTTCAATTGTCCAATTTTGGAGAGCCTTTGCCCACTGTAGCCTCAGTTTCCTGTTCATAGCTGACAGGAGTAGCACCCGGTGTGGTTTTCCACTGCTGTAACCCATCTGCTTCAAACTTTGATGTGTTGTATGTTCAGAGATGCTCTTCTGCATACCTTGGTTGAATTTAGCGGTTATTTAAGTTACTGTTGCCTTTCTATTAGCTCAAATCACTCTGGCCATTCAACTCTGACCTCTGCCATCAGCAAGGCATTTTCGCTCAGAGAACCAACAATCACTGGATGTTTTTTCTTTTTCGGACCATTTTCTGAAAACCCTATAGATGGTTGTGTGTGAAAATCCCAGTAGATCAGCAATTTCTGAAACAGTCAAACCAGCCCATCTGACACCAACGACCATGCCATGTTCAAAGTCACTTAAATCACTTAAATTCTTCCCCATTCTGATGCTTGGTTTGAACTTCAGCAGATCCTTTTGACTTTGTCTACATATCTAAATGCATTGAAGTTCTCCCACGTGATCAGTTGATTGGATATTTGTTTTAACAAGCAGTTGAACAGGTGTGCCTAATTGAGTGGCCCGTGAGTATATATTCCACGGCATACATTTTTTGAGTGAGCAGTAAACTAAATACATAGACCATTATGAATACAGACCAATTAATTTTCTCTTAATTATGAAATACAGCTCTGGGCGGAAACCGGCAGGGCTGTAAACAACATGCTGTTTTTGCAGTTAATTCCAAGTGCAGAGTCCACCAAATACTACACAAAACATATGGTAATGGTGAGCGAGGGGTTAAATTCAGCACGTCGGGCCGCTGAATAGCGACCCCTAATGGTCATGTCACCTAAGTCTTACGGGGCCCCAAAGACTTTAGACACGCTATAATATTCAATGAAGTTTAGCGTCATGTTATTCCTGAATCCTGCACGTCAGCTGTCAGTTATCTTGTAAAATGAGCTACTCTGAGGATGAAAGTGAAATAATTTCCAACAAAGCCAAATTTCTCACGACTCCTTTATTTTTCGTTCTAGTACGAAGTAATCAAAAGTGAGCTATTACCCCCAAGCCCCCCCAAAAAAACATAACATGAATCGATTGTTGTGATTCAGTGATATCTTCTGATATCAACCATCAGATGCAGAGACTTCACCCTCAGCTGAGCTGGCTTTATTGCAGATACCAATTTGACAACATTATAACATAACAAAAAATGGAGCTAGTGCCTCGCCATACTAAGCCATATTCACTCTTCTGTTACTCCAGTAAATTCCCTATACAATAGTGATGTGTCGGTCGTGAACTAGCCTTTCAACAGAGCCGGCTCTTTTAACTGAACGATACGAGCCAGCAACTGACCGAGAGCCATTATTACTATTTTTTATTATTATTTATTACAATACAAAATGTCTCCACAACACAGAAAGGCACTCCACGCACGCACTGACTGTAACTGAACATTATGTTAATAGCGTGTGTGCGTGCCGTGCGTGCTGTCACGTGATGAGTCCGACGAGGTCCATACCATCAGATTAAAAGTAGGGAGGGGCGGGGGTGCGCGGTCTCCAGGTACACTGTTAGAAAGGTGATATATACAACTAAGACACTTTTATGCTGCTGTGTTGCACGTTGTAATATATTTATTTTATTATTTATGTTATTTGACTATTGAAAGATCAAAGACAAAAACAGATTTTCCACTTATAAAATAAAATGTTCAATACACCTGTGATAGTGTTTGATGTTTTTACATTTAATCGTTTTATACCAACCATAATGTAAAATTATGGTATTAGGGAAATTATACGGTTTAGGACGCATATCAATCATGGGTCAAAACGGCGCTAAATTTGGCTGAGGCAGAAGTGGTAAAATGAAGAGCCGAAATTCCCATCACTGATCCTCATTACTGCAGTCTCAAACTGTAATGAAATCAAACAGTACATCAGTAGTATTTAAAACTTATCCAACAAAAA
>JAACJT020000030.1:11820692-11846061 GCA_009936485.2 Gymnarchus niloticus | reverse complement strand
ACAGTCCCGATTGCTCCATTGTGTTTACTGGCCACCATTAAACAGGAAGTTGATTATCCCAGCAAGAAACTGGCAGGGAGTCGTCATAGATACCCGGGAAAATGGTCTATTGAATCTGCAGTCTTTTCAGGCAACACTTCAGCAAATGGGGTTCTGTTGCCACCTAGTGGAAAGTACGTTTTAATACATTATTCTATTAATCCGGAAAATGTATCAGCGGTTTGCACTGTTGCCATGCACCTCCAGGTTTGGGGGTTTCAGCCCCGCCTCTCTTCTGTGTGTGGAGTTTGTATGTGCTTCAATCCTGCAGTCCAAAGCTATGTGATTAAGACTGATTGGTGTTCCTAAGTTGCCTGTTGTATGTGATTATGCCCTGTAATGGGTTGGCACCCCATCCAGGGTGTCCCCTGCCTTGAGACCCATGCTGGGATAGGAGCCAGGTCCCCATAACTCTGCATAGAATAAGTGGCTTGGAAAATTTGATGTAGGGATCACTCTTGCAAGTGCAAATACTGCACTCTGAATATTTTTGTAAATGTAATGTTTTACCTCCGTGTCCATCCATCTATCTAATATGGGGTCATGATAACTTACTGTCTATTCCCAGCAAGCACAGAGCATGGGACACCCTGGACAAGATGCCAGTCTATGACAGGGTGCACAGTTCACCAAACAGGCTTCTGGACTGTGGAGACGTTAGAGTACCCAAGGAGAACCCACTCAGATATGGCAGAGAACATGCAAACTCCACATACACACAAGCCAGGTGGAATTCCAACCCTCAACCCTGGAGGAGTGAGGCTAAGTATGCTACCCACTGTGCCACTGATCTACCATGCCAGCCAGCCTGCCACAGGGTGACATTTCTCCCGTTTCTGCCCTACAGCATTCCTAACTGCGCTAATCCACGTATCGGGATGACGTGTTGTGTAATTCTGGTGGTGCTACTTGCCCGCAGAATTAAATGGTACAGAAACAAAAGATGACAGATCTTCCCATTTAATTAAATAGCATTTATTAAAGACAGACGTTTAGTCTCACATTCTTCTCAGATCACAAGAGCATCCCGTAATAAAATAGGGCTTACTTATAAATTTTGTCACAGTTTTACAATATGCAAAACGACAGGCTTAACACACAAGGGTTAAAGTCACAACATTAAAAAGGTAGACAGAAAAGTAGTAGGTAGAACAGAAGTCCAATACCTCAATGATACTGGTGCCATAGTACAAAAATCTATTTCAATAAAGCTTATTGAAAAATGTCTTCCTGTTCCAACTATTGTTTATCCTTATAAACAAAAAAAAAAATTGTACAGCTGTAGGTAAAACGTTGAACTGCATGTGGGAAGAAAAAAAAAAAAAAAATCTACAGTATCACGTAGTTTATGACTGGGATTCTGCAGTGCTCATTCAATACCAACATCTTTACAATTACATGTTTATAAAGTTTTTGCATCCTAAGTGTGTCATTGCTGAACGCAGTCGAGTGAAGAAGACTCATTTTCTCCTCACCACAGTAGGCAGTGTACAGGATCTCCACAGTTCAAATAGGGAATCAGTAGGCAGATGTCATGGACGACCACCAGGTGGCAGTGTAAGAGTGGCCATGAGCTCATGTACCGAAGCAAATATGGTGCATTCACCTGAAGGAAGAGAAAGACATGCTTAAAGTGCAGAGAAATAACTGGACAACTTCAGTAATACACCTTAACATTCAACATAAAAATATCCCAACTGTTAGGTACTTTTCTCCTACCAGTACTAGTTTATTTAATACTTGTGTAAAGCATTTCTAATTCAAGAACTGTTAAAACTTTGCTCCGATTAATTCTACTCATTTTTCCTCTGAACTGATGTCAGATGAGATACTGAACATTCCTCAACCAAAAAAAGACCACAGAAGGTAGCCCAGAAGAACAGGACCCCTCCCTGACCTTGGCGAGGTGGGTGCATGTCGTTGAACCTCTTGAGGATGCTGCTGACCATGAGAGCTGCGGCTCCAGAGGAGCTTTGCTGCCGTGGGATATCGGCCTGCTGCGTGAGCCCTGTGGCCATATCGTACACGATGGGCACGATGAGGCACACGGGCTCCTGGGCCAGTGGCAGCCGCTGGGTCAACTGGAGCTGAGGGAGAAAAGGAACCACCTTGAAAAGAGAGACGGGACAAATCGTCCCTTGTGGATCCATGGTTGAAGATACAGAGACACCCAGAAGACTGCACCATTCACACGGGGTGCACAGTACTTACGAAAAACAGCATTTTGGATTTCAGAACCACAGCGATGGTTCCAGGAGGGGCTATGGGAGGAGCGCTGGGCGGGATGGTTAAGCAGAACTGCACGTTCCACTTGAGCTGGGCAGCCTGCTCTGGGAACTGACCCAAAAGAGAGGCAGAAGCTGTGACACATGGTCTGGACAGAAGAGTAACCGGGGCCATGGTGTCACCCCCACACTCACCAATTCTAGCTTCATGATGCGTACACAGTCCCTGAGGATGTTGGTGGGAGCCCCCAGCAGCTTGGTGAAGGCATTTAGTGTGTTGTACTTAAAGGGTGGGCCTGCAACCTATACAAGGCAGATGAAATCGAAACACTGTTGAAAACAGATCATTAGTATTTGCCATAAAAGACATGAGACTGACTTACAGCAGACTCGTGCACTGTGCTGGGTCTATTTTTTTTTTTTAAACTCAGAAAATGGACTAAACGTCCCCACCACCTTAAAACAGCCAAACTTATAAACCACATTATATTGATATGGTTTAAGAAAAAAAAATATATATATATATGGCCGAAATTGTATTACACAGGCAGATGTCAACATCTCATTCTAAATCCAAGGGTAGAAATTGGAAGCCAGTCCTCCCTTTGCTGCTACAATAGCCTCTACTCTTCTGGAAAGGCTTTCTATTGAGTGTTGAATTATTGCTGAGATCTGCTGCCATTCAGCCATAACAGCATCAGTGACGTTGGGTATTGACGTTGGGTCATCAGGTCCCTTTCTGTTTGTGTGGCCTATGACATCACAACTGAACTCCTGTTGTCCTGGAGATGGTATGGCTATGTGCTTAATTATACACCAGTCGCCTTTTAATTGGTGTCCACATACTTTGGCCATACAGTGAGCAATGCAGACTTCAGCACGCTTCCTCATGTAGCGGCTGTGTTGAGACACATTAACTGCAAGAGGTATGAGTGAAGGCACGAGAACCACGCAGGAAAGGGCTTGGCGCACTGTACCCTGGTTTCAAAGAACTTCTCCAAGACCTGGAGCTCCTCTGAAGCCCAAGGCCCTGCATTCTCAGGGGTCACCTTCAGCTGGAGGGTCTGGTAGGTCTTGGGGTTCAGCGCCACCCTGCACTTGAGCACGTCCGTCTTGAACATGATGACGCCCGGCTCATTGGAATTCACGATGGTGAGCTGAGGGCCACAAATGGGTGAGAGCATGGGGGGGGTTTCATACTCACATAGCCAATGATCAGAGTGACTCTATATTGTACCAAGGCCACACTGCAGCACGGGCATGTAACACAGCAAATTATACATGGAAGTTTCACTGAAAAGTCACCGTTTTAATATTTCAGAAGTAGCTAATGCTGCAAGTGTAATAAGGTACCAATGGAAACACATCCATTAATGTCCAGTCAGTTTGGAAAGAGAAATCAAAGCAATTAAAAGAAACTGGGGGGGGGGAGGGGGGCAGCAGAGAGGGGAGGTGTGTGCAGAGAAACATCCACCAGAAGCTAGGGAACCTCAGTATAAAAGGAGGAGTATAAGGAAGCCGTTTTAATACAGATCTCACTCCATTACCACCACTCAGCACACGGTGCTTAACTCAAATCACTGGCAAAGTAGTTTCAGGGCTGACCAAGTGCCACACTCACCAAGCATTAGTAATACAGATACAAGGGGGTTGGAGTAGAGAAGAGGTGCAGAGAGAAGACACAAATGAGGAAGGATGAGTAGAACTGAGAGAAAGAGGAGATCAAACAGACTGCAATGTGGGGAAGGCTGAAACAGGAAAAAAGTACGATAAAAACCATCTTTCCTAATTACTGTCCCACAAGAGAAGTCTTTAAAATAATTATGCGATAAGTTATATGACAACCCACCATTTTTTTCCTTGAACCCTACTAAATCCTGTTTAAATGATCCATGATACGATTCCCCATTGGTGTTATCAAGCCTAAATAATCAGCACAGCTTACATTCTCCTGCTGGATGATCCTCTGCAAGTGCCTCCTCATGACGACAGACCCCAGGAAACGCTCCAAGGGGGAGCACAGGTAACTGCCTGCTAGCCCGGGCACCAGGCAGGGCGTAGGAGAGGGCAGCAGCAGCAAGTGCAAGGCACTGTGGGTAAGCACGGTGGGGATGGAGGCAGCCCAGGAGCGCTGAGGGAGCTTCCTAGGTGGGGGCATGTTGGTGGGCAGGGCTTGGGCGCCCACAGAGAGACAGAGGAGAGATCAAGCTACGAGTCAGCTGAGACGATTGGGCAGATAGGCAGGCTGAGGCGGGACTTACTGGGCCCAGTGCGGGGTGAATGTGAGGCGTCAGGGATGGGAGAGTGGAGGGAGGGGTTGCCTGGCGACATCCCATGGATGCGAGCACTAGGAGAAGGGCCAGACACCTGTGGTGACCCCGGCCATGTGCTCGCACGTGGACTGGGAGAGACCATTGTGTAGGGTGAGCTGGGGTCTAGAGCTCCTGCAAGACAGGGTTAATCGGCATAAAAAATGGCTCTCTGACCACCAGCACCCACCCGCCAAACTGGAGTGTGCTTACCATGTGGACTGGCAAAGCTGGATGGCTGTCCCATAGAAATGCCCAAAGAAGAGGGGGAGGGGGTGGCTCCAAAGGGGGAGGGAGCCCGTAAAGCACCACTAGGAGAATTGGCAGCGTGGATATTCCCTGCAGCCAAGCAGCCAATCACAGAGCTTATCAGTCAGAGGCAACAGCAAGACTGACGAGGGCCTCAAAATTGAACACAATCTTACCAGGTGATTGTGTGGGCATCATAGAGGGAGATGGGGTAACATTCTGGTGGTAGGGGGTGGGAGGGGATGTGAGTGGAACATAGACACTGCCACCTGGCTGCTGTTTAACAAACTGAAAACAGGGAAACAAAGTTAGCGAGGGGGGGGCTTTATGGAAATCATGAAGTGGAGCTCATCCAGAGTAACCACACAATGAGATGAGGTGTAGTGGAGACGGGGGTGGTCACCGGCTGGGGCTGAAGCTGGGACATAAGGGAGTCCATCATGTCCACCCCCACTGGCGATGGCGGGTTATCGTCCTCGTTGACCGAGCGACGCCGTGCATCCTGGTTGCTGTCCACAAACATATTGAGGAACGTCTGCAGACGGTGACAGGGCAAGAGTCTGTTTTCACACAAGGACACTAAGAACAAGGACACAACTTACCTGGATCGTAGGGGTTTCAAAACTAGTCTAGGTAAAATAAACCCAAAAGACCTAAAAAAAAATAATTATGGTTTACTAACAGAAAAGTTAGTTAACCCTTTCATGTCTTGTGCTTACTACAGTGGACAGCTATTTAAATCCCATTATCTAATTTATGGATAGTTTTGAAGCTAAAAGTCACATGGAATCCTCTTTAGGGGATGTTGCCAGCGAAGGAGCAAAGCTGTCAGTTATGATTCACTGTCAGACCTAGTAATTCGATCTCCGTTACGTGTCGTGAAATACGCAAATACCTGGAGTACAATGCAAGCATGTTTTTTTTTTTTTTTTTTTTTTTTAAGTACAACTGGAGTAAAATCACTTCAGAATTTTTTTTTAATCCTGAAAGAACAGTAAATTAAAAAAAAAGTTGTCTGAGGCAGTTATAATTCATGCATGAAAGGGTTAATGATGGTATAGCAGGATAATGGGTCTGTACCTTAAGGCCAGGCGCTGGATAGAAACCCTCCACAATTTTTGTGTTGTCAAAGAGGCTGTAGGCCCCATCGCGGATGGCCACCACGGCCCGGCTGCGGCAGTAGATATCAATACAGTACATGTTGCGGAAGGCCAGGCGGATGTGCGTAGGGGACTGGGGTAGGATGGAGAAGCACTGGTAGGCTGTGTTGGTCCTCTGAGTCAGCCCCAGCATGGGCACCGTGGGCAGCTTATTGATGGCATTTAACGGCGCCTGAGTGTCATAGAGAACCTGCAGAAAAGGAGGTTGCTGGAGTTATGTGAAGAACAAGCTAGACTCTGGGCATCGACAGAAGGAGGACGTTCAGGCATTCAGCCTTTCTTTGGGAAGGAGGACAAAAATCCTGAGACACGCTACTTGCAAAGACCAGAGTTGCATAGGGGAACAAAGAAGGCTGTGATAACAAATCCAGGCAAGGTAGACCTGCAGTAGCTGCATGACAGTGGGAGTCTTGTTGAACATCTCTTGTAGCTGGTGCAGGATGATGTTATGGCAGTTACTGCAGCCGGAGTTAGGCCCCACTGTGCCCAGTGACAGGTGGAACCGGCGGCTCACAGAATTCCACTGGATCGTCACCTGGAGTGACACCACAGCAGGGAGAAAAGACAGACAACCCACAGACGCTTCAGCCAGGCTCTTCTTAAACAGGTGTTGTTCTACCCTGCCAGCCACACCACCGCTCCCAGTTTTGTTCAGTTTCAGGCTCAGGGGACTGAAGAACCCCACACATTCATTCGTGTTGTTAAAGGGTGGTTTTTAACTTTCTGGACAACTTCAGAGGCATTTTGGCAGGACAGCCACTCCAAGAAAATAACTCTGTCATACTCCTGAAGCTGACTAATAGGCCATAAGCAATTATTTTTGTAACAATTTACAGACAAAGGTATGGCTTCATTTCTGAAGTCTACAGAAACATTTTGATAGTGGGATGATGGAATTCCTGCAACATAGGAAGATATTTCCAAACATCTAGGCCATACAAACATATACACAGGTATGCGAGTTTGTGTATAACACCACATTTTTTAAATTTTTTTTTTATCAATTTCAGATTTTTTTTTGGGGGGGGGTGGGGGGACAAATAGGGATTTTTTTTTGGCAATTCATGCTCGCGCTTAGCATTCACGTTAAAAAAAAAAGATTTAACTAAAAACTAATTTCAAGTCCTCATTTAATATGCTTAATGTAATTTTACACAATTAAAATGGCCAAAAGCAAAGTGACCCAGGAAGAGCAAATCTAACGTACTCGGCCCGCAAAACCTGGAAGAATTACCCCCAGAACTCGCGTGTGGACATCTTCACTCTGGGGAATGGCCACATGGAGTAAGAATTAAATCTGGTAAAGTAGGCTTAATTCAGCCCAGAGTGTTCATCAAACCAGCATGCAAAGTATGTGAATAGCTGACTAATTACCCCCTTATTTAGGCTGATGTCCGTACAGAAAAGTAGAACAAAGATCTGTCATATTTTATTGTTGCGTTTTGATTACCTTGTACACTAAACAAATGAAGGACCTCTTCAGTACGCAACAAGAACCTACATGAAGGAGGCAAAGCTGACTGCATAAGAAGCCAAAAAAAAAACAAAAAAAAAAAACCCAAGACTGAGGAAATGGTTTTTCTGCTCTACTGCAAGTGCTGCAGCCATGCAAGGCAAATGCAGAATTCTAAGCAGAACAGCCTAAATTTTGTCAACAGGAGGCCAGTGTTCTGTAAATAACAAAAAGAACAAACAAAGCCATCTTTGCTGGTATGAAAATGCACACGAAAGTGCTCAACACAGGCTTCCGGAAAGAGGGCGGGAATTCTTCCCAGCCCGGTGAAAAGAACAGAACGTGTTGCGCCCAGAGTTGCCAAATGTGCGTAAATTCAAGTCATCTTAATTTCACGTGCCTGTACATCGGCAAGCAGGTTTGACTGTAAAAATGTCCCACTGCCTGCAGACGTTCATCATAATCACAAACTTTTTTTTTTTTTACTAAAATTTGATGACATGTGTAGAAGAGCCATGCACCTGACAAATCAGGAGTGTTTACCAGATCGACCGCACGCTGACAATCCAGTTCACGCACCTTCTTTACTTGGGTAATGGTGAAAGAACGGAGAGTGAGAACTTGACTGAAAATCCAATAGACGGTGTTTAAACAAATCAGACAGTGTTCTTTTCAATCGACGAAGGACCCCAACTTTACACAATGGATACATACGAACAATAAAACCATAAAGATGCAGGCTGTGCGTAGAGCAAAAATTCATTTTCTATTAAATCTGGCTGTTTTAGAGAAGTGTGCCAAATTTGCTGGTCATGTCAGATAAACCTCAAATTTATGGTTGGCAACCCTGGTTTTGCCTCACGAGAGAGCAGCTGAAAAACTCTGTGCTCACTGGGACTTGGAACCCCTGCCGTGGTAGTCACTCACCGAGCTGCCTTTGGTGCTGCCGTAACACAGGACCACCTTGCGGTAATTATACAAGCGGATCTCAGAGAAGACACTCAGGTACGACGGCATGTCTGTTTAGGGGAAGGCAAGCAGATAACACATGGGGGGGGAGCAGCTTATACTGTTTGCCATCATCATCATCATCATCATCATCGTCGTCTCTTCGAAATTGAAGCTGAAAGCGCCTTGTCTACAAACACAAAAGAGCTGGTGTGACACAGAAGCTCACCTGTCAGGGATCGAGCCAGGTCCAGCACACACTCGTACAGCTTGCCGATGCTGCTCCAGTCATTCAGAAACATCTCTACCACCTTACGCCCACCAACCGGCTCAGAAAGAGGGTTTTCGTAGGTCAGGTACACGTGGCGAGTGGAGACTGGAGATAAAAAGAAAGGAGATCAGGTGATGCACCTTGCTCGTGGCTTAGTCTCTCACGGAGATGCACAGAAGCACACAGCAAGCGACCTCATCCTCTACACGTCCTGCTATTGAAACAGTATGCAGACATTGATATTCCAACAAGACGTGAGGCATACCCTGAAGAATGGAACTGGCCACATTGCACGTCGGTAAAGAGGTCCTTTACCTCAGCGAGTTTACGGTTTAGATTGATGACTCTGCTGAGATAAAGTGCATATTGTGTTCTATTAGCTTAAAGGGACAGTGAGTGTTTTGGCCCAAGTGGAAGCTAGAAGAGATGTTCCAGGTGCAGCTTTTTGGCTTTAATGCAGATAAAGTCAATAAGTAAGATCTTCCAGATCACTGCCTAGTGGACATCAGATGACAAGGCAGAGAGAATCCAACCACAAGCCAGATCACCATTACCAACCCTGTTCCTTGCTGGAGGTGCAACTGAGGGGACAGCTGGAGAAGACCAGTTCTGCCACCCAGGTGCGGTTGTTGCGGCCCTGGAGCCGGAAGGTGCAGTCCAACAGGGAACGTTCCAAAGCCTTGCTGGTGTCTTCACTGACCCCCTTGCTTGGAGGGATCCTGTGACACGGACAGGACGGGGGGGGGGGCAAACATCAGTACTGTTTCTAAGATAAACCTGCTGTCCCATAATGCAACAGAAAGGACAAAAGGTCAAAGGTCTTCCACGTACTTCAGGACACGAATGGCATGCCCACAGCCATCTCCTTCCACCTGCACCCCCTGGTGAGGGATCCCCATGTTGGAAAGCTGCAGGAAGAGGACAGAACCCTCAGACCACAGCCGGTGCTAGGGCGACCTCACCACACAGCGGTTCCAGGAGAGGCACCTCACAACGCAGGCCGACGAAAGGCATGTTGGAGTCACACATGGCTACCAGGTGGGCTAACGTCTTGTTAAAGGCACACATCTCTCCTGATCTCCTGGGCTTTTTGGGCTCGACGGCACACCGGTCATCGGAGAACTGACAGAACGGTCCGCAGGAAGAGAACAGCGAGTCACTGGCTTGCAAATAGGAAACAGGCTATGACGACGGGGAAGGGTCTGTGACCTCCCCCCACGACTCACACTGCTCAATTTTTCAGGGCCGTTTATTTCACAGCCCAGCTATCAGTTGTACCTACAGATATGGCAATTCTTGGGAAGGAATAGAAAAAAAAAAAGACACTTGAAGAATGTAAAAACCAGCAAGTTTAATAAAAGTCAGCTGTCTTTTAAGACATAACCTGTAGTTTCCCAAGGAGAAAAAAAAAAAAAAAAAAAAACACCACACACAAACAAACACAATACATAGATGGCTACTTAAACCAGCTGGAAAAAATGCACACCCACCACAATGTGGAGAGGTACCCTACCTTCCTCTTTACCCCCGGCCTGGCAGACAAGCCTACCGGGGTGTCAAGCACCAGATCCTCCAGGTTGGACTTGAACTGCTGGAGCACCAGAGCGGTGGGAGGACCATCCTCAGACTCTGCCTGGTTCACAGACAGGAAGTAGTACTTGTACTCCAGCTCAGTGGGACAGCTAGGAACTTCAAACATCTCCACCACCTGCAATGCCCCAGCAGAGACACAATGGGTCTTCGGAGGCACAGATTAAACCTTTCCAAGTTCGAACATGGTTAAGTTTGGGGGTACTCTAAATAAAGCCTGATTATAACCCATAAATATACAGTTCAAGTCTCTCTGTTAATAGGGTCAACTTTCTGAAATGAGGGGTTTGGCCATTTTTGACCCTTCAAAATTTAGTACATTTGTCCAGTACACAAGTTTATTCCATGTTAAGAGCTGTATGATTTATCCAACTTTATGACTTTCCTATCTCTGACATCCTAAACTGTGTTCCCGGATCTTGACCATCGTTCTACCAAAGGCTACACGTACGATGTAGTACTGTGGGAGGCGGGTGAGCTTGATGAAAAGGCGGTGCTTGGACACGCTGCCGGCAGGGTGGGAATCGCCATTGGCCAGCAGCAGCGAATCGCTACATACAGTGGGGAGGTGTTTCAGCGATTGGCGACACCGCTGCTCCCCCAGCCAGAATCTGCAGGTCAGAGGTCCCGTCATCAAAACAGACTTGGCAAGAAATGAGAATCTCAAAAGACCAGGTCACATACAAAAAGTTTAAACAGACTATATACTGTCTTACTATATAAAACTTGAAATTTAAAGGATACCCACTTAAACTGAGCACACTGCTTAGAAATCTTGGTGTCTTAGTGGACCCAGACCTGTCCTTTGATGCTCACATTAGGAATATCACTAGAACAGTTTTCCTCCATCTGAGGAATACAGCAAAGATTCAGATTATGCTGTCCTTCAATGATGCTGAAAAGCTCATTTATGACTTCATCAGTTCCAGACTGGATTATTGTAACACTGTTCTCTGGATGCAATTCTGGGTTGTTACTCAGACTTCAGCTGGTGCAAAATGCTGCACCAACTGGCTTCCCATTAAGTCACATGCTGACTTTAAAATAATATCACTAAACTATAAGGCCTGGCTCTAGAATATATCTCTCATCTTTTGATTACATCCCCCCCCCCCCCGAACACCCACCCACCCACCTGTTTGCTCGCTTACAGGGGGCAGATCATTTATTAATTCCAAGAGTAAAAAAAAAATGTACGTTAGCCTATAGAGCATTTTCCTACAGAGATCTGCACCTATGGAATGGTCTTCCAGCAGCAGCGTGGCACTCTGGCTCATTCTTTAAGTCTAGGCTTAAAGCACACCTGTTTAATATAGCTTACATACATTTAGGTAGTTACTCACTCCCCAGCTAGGCTATAGGCTGAGGTGTAGAGCTGGGTGGAGATCAGTGTCATTGACTTTGGATGAACTGTTCTGTCACTCCCGCTTTGCACATTGCTGTGTTGGAGTGTTGGCATTCAGGGATTCCTCATGCCTGTGGCCCCAGTGGACTCTCCCTTGTAGTTATGCTGTGATACATTGTCACAGCAGAGTTCTTGCTGTTTTATTGCAATGATTCTACACTCAAATTGCTGCTCTCCTCATGCACTCTTCTCCCTAACCCCACCCCCCTGGTTTTTCTGGGGTGTTCCTTTCAGAGGTCTGGGTTCAAGAGATCCCCCTATTTATCTGCTGGCCTACAGTGCCCTCCCTCCCCATCACTTGTCCATCCTGACCGGTTTGCCGTTATCTGAGCCACCGAATTTGCTCTTCAACTCGATCACCTGACTGCCTCTCTTCCAATACGCTGTTGTCCATCTGTACTACCTCACTATTGTTCATATCGTGTATATGAACATAAAGAACTTATCCTGCCTGGTGCCGACCAGAGGAGGATGGGCTTCCCCTTGAGTCTGGTTCTTCTCAAGGTTTCTTCCTCCTGAGAGAGTTTTTCCTTACCACTGTCACTTTTGGCTTACTATCTGGGGACCTTAGGCCCAGGGCCTTATAAAGCACTTTGTGACAATGCTCCTTGTTAAAGCCACTATATAAATAAAAACCGAACTGAATAAAACTTCAAGGTGAATCAAAAATCAGCTTTAGTAAGAACCCATCTTAGACTGGGTGTCTAACCAAACAGCTTTTTCAGTCTTATTCTCTTTGAGCAAATTGGCTCAAAATATCTAATGACTTACACAGTAAAGTCTAATCCCACGAAGATCACAAGACACTTACAATAAGATTATTTACACAGAGAAACACAGCTGGTGAGACTGTTTTTCCATTGGTTACTTGTCATGGGTTCACGCAGGACAGTAGAAGTTCTTACTTAAGCTTCTGGAGCCAGGAGATAATACACTTCATGTCGTCATTTATGGACTTCTCTATGTCATCCAGCAAAGACTGGTCTAGAAGGAGTCAAGGGAGGGGAAAAAGTCACCAATCCTCACCCACTGGATGGGAGTTTAAAGGCATCCAAACCAAGACGAAATCGCTGCTCGCAATGTTTGAGAAAATCAGCTTCCCTAAAGACCCATCTCTCCACGTTACTCCTGTCCTTACCGGATCCATACAGCATTGGCTGGAACATTCCTGAATGCAAGTCGACAAAGACGTGGAGACACTCGGAGCGGCCGCAGGGCTCCAGGATGGGTATGACCAAGGTAGGGAGAGCAGTTTCTATAAAGGCTTTAAACAAAACAGATCCTAACACACTGTCCATGCTTCACATACACGTGCATTTCAAAACTTCTAATAGAAGGGGATATCTGAAGGAAATTGCCTTCACTTTTAGGTTGGCCCAGCCTGAAAGTCAACTTATGAAAAGATTGTTTATCAGGGTTTAAAGAATACACATTTTAAAACTTTACACAACTTTTAGGTAAAAATAGAAGAATTTGGGATACATGGAAGTATGACTTGGTGTATTATAACTCACAATTATCATTGTAGTTGTAGGCCTTGAGTATGGCTTTAAGCTCCTGAAGTTTTTGGTGGGAGCGTGCATGAACACTGTCAATCAACAGCTTCTCTACTGACAGATGGTCAATCTACAGGAAAAGGAGGGTGAAAAGCCACTCAATGACTGCAGCTTGACTTCAGCTCATGACCTCTTAACACAGTTACTTCAACATATAGACCAGAACCACATACAGTAAACTAGTACAATCGATAAATAAACTTCTTAGAAGTAAGGAGGATTCGCAGGTAAACTTAGAGGCAGTGTTACCCGCAAAGCCCTCTCCATTAGTTTAGGGTCACAGGCAGGGAGAGGAGGTTCATGGGAAATCTGCAATGGCTTGGAGCTGTCCGTCTCGTCCACTTTGATATTGACCTTGTGAACAGAGGCAGAGCCCATCTTTCGGCCCAATACCTGTTGACTGCGGGGTAATTTGGACCATAATACAAAGGGGTTAACGAATGTGTCAAACCCTCTAATCACGCACACATACCGAAACAAAGTGCATTTCCCCGTAAGACTCACTTCCAGACGGCAAGGGTCAGCCATCTAGCTGGGTGGTAGCGTTCCACCTGGACCAGGTCCCCCCAGCGTTCACGCACCAGTGTCAGAGTCTGTGAGTGAAGCACCTCCAACTGCAGGGCTAGGCAGAAAGAGTCTAACGGGCCAGGTCAAGGGCAGTCAGTCACACCACCGACCCAAGAGTGGAAGACAGGCAACCGGCTTGTGATTTTTAACATACAGAAGATGAGCAACCAACACAGCTAAAAATACTGGACACAAGCAAAAGAGCAGTGCACCGTTTCATTTCACGAGGCACCATGTCTGACATGGCATGAAGGCTCTGTGAACTGCCAGTGGGGGGGGGCACAGCAGCATTCTGACTAGAGTCAGAGGACAGAAATCCTCCGCCATTTGGAATACGTGTCAGCGTAGCATACGTGGGTTACTATATTATTCACATGAACCATCCTTATGGCCGGAGCAGGACCAGACACCATCTCGGAAATGCCCGAAGGGTGTAACCGGACTCCGCATCGTTCTGCGGACGCGAAAAGGATACGGAGGCAGTTGTACATGTCCTGCAGGGGCTTCTCATCAGCAAAGAGACGGGACTGCACCAGCTCGTGGATGTAGTTCACCTGCAAGGTGTGCACTAGGGCCCGCCCATCTGGGGGTCAGAGGTCGATAAACATCGATGCTGACGAATCAGAGGGCAGCAAACCAGACGTACGCAGCGTGCCAACACGTGCTTTATTACACGCAAACGTATGTGACTGGAGAGGTTAAACCAGGTAATGCTGGTTAATATCTATATTCCAGAGAGAGGAGAATCAAAAGAACGCTTCGTTTTTAAAAAGGGTAAAAAGAAGAGGGTCTGACTGCGAAACATCAATATAATTTCCGCGATAACTACTCCCATGTAAGCACAGACCTAATTGCTGCACGAGTGGTTATTCAAATGATTGTAAATGTATTACTGGAACAGAGGAAATGAGTCACGAGTGTAAAGAGTGGGCACTACAGCCTGCCTGAGAAGTACAGTAGATGAATAACACTTCTAGTTGATCCTTCTTAGGTACGTTCACTGTCTGGGATGACTTAATGCAACCTTGTACACATCCAGCTTCAACACAACACTAGACTGTCGGGGCTGGAATTGCAGAAAGCTACGGGGATCAGCAGTGATGCATCAGAACGAAGATGAGGGACGACCTTCGAACCAGAGAGGACAGGAAACGACGGCCGTTCTTCACGTCACACCGTGCGAGAATGCAGAGAGCCCCACTCTCCTGCCCAGTCAGACTCACCGCCGGTTTCTTTGTCCTCAACGAGAATCTGCAGCTTCAGAAGCCCCCATGGAATGTCTGGATCATCCCCCATCACAGTCAGCGTGGCTTCAAACTCCCCCTCCACCCGGAATTTTACTCGCCCATTGGCTATGAAAAGGAAAGACATACATGAAGAAAGGGTGTGGCCATCCACACCAAGGCAAATCAAAATCCAGACCACCGACACCGGGAAAGAACACTGACACAGTGTAAAAATCACAGAATACGTCAGGACAGAAGAGAGATGAGAAAAATCTAAAAACGTGCAAAACTTCAAGAGAAGTACAATCAGGGGACATATTATTCATGGGACATAACTTTAATATCTATATCAATGACTGAAGTGAGAAATGGCGGCAAAGGCTACTTGGGACTAGAGGCATCTTCAACAAAGGCCATCAAGATCTACGAAAGCCAGAGGCCCCCGAGGCAGGCTGAGCTCACCCACTGTCAGGTTGGCAAGCTGTGGAGGCAGGTCAGTGGTGACCAGACGGTGACGCAGGATCTGATTAAGCTGGTTCAGGGTGGCTTGTTTCTCCAGCTTCGTGATGGGGTCTGGGGGAATGATCTTGTCCTGCACACAAATGCCACACTGGTTAAACAAATCACCCCACATAAGATATGCAATGGAACAGGGCCAATCGCAAGCAGGCAGTTTGAACTAATGATGGGACAAAGGAGGCTTCTAAAACCATGATGGGTGGGAGTATCCTGAATTAGCTAATCAATGCTGGTGCTAAATTAGGCTTCAAAACCCGTGGTGGGTGGAAGAATCCTGAAGGTCTTTCAGCTTATAATTTATACTCCAAAGGAAAACAAAACAAAAAAAATAAAGCACCACGAAAGGCAGAAAGAGAACTTACGGCACAATGTGGAAAAAAGAAATCGGGAACCTTAAATAGGAGCAGTGCCATCACACCATGGCTTTCAGTAACCTGCCTGATGTGCGAGCCCATTTGGGACGGGGATGACCATGATCGCTTAGAAAGATAACATCTGAGAGCCAGCCTCCTCCATCTGTCCATAGATTACCGAGCATAACAGCAACACAAACTAACTGTCAAAGATAGATTTCTTCCTAACTTTCTGCATGATTTATTTGATCCATGTGCCTTTTTTTGTAAAGCGACCTTGGCTTTGCGAAAGGTGCTATACAAATGTAATTAATTATTATTAATAATAATAATAATAATAATAATAATAATAATAATAATAATAATAATGAGCCCATCTTTTTTCACCTCCATAAACCAACCAGACCAGCGTCTCACTTCAGTGATGAAGACTCAGTACTGAAAAGCTCTGTCTTTCCTGTCTAATCTAAAAGCATACAGAAAAGCAGAATACCGTAGTGGTTAAGAGAAGCACTGATATGTTTGGTTCTGATTTGCATATCGAAACCCCCAGCTGTATCCACGCAGCGATGAACACACCAGTACATCTGGAGGCAGTGAACTCACCCTAATGCAAGTGGGTAGGCGTGAGTAGGAACCAGTGGTCAGCACGTCTATGGCAAAAGGAATGGCGAAGCTGGGCAGACGGGCATGTACCAAGGCGTCTCTCGCCAAGGACGCCAGTCGATCTGCTGTGTCCACGAACAGGAAGGCCTGCTGGTCCAGGAAGTTAGAGATCATCTGTAGGAAGAGAAAGACTGCAAACTTCAGTTTTCAAATATCACTGATTGGCCATTTTGAAATCTTAAACATACAATATTGTTCACATTTAAAAATATGCCAAAAAAAAAAAAAAAAAAAAAAAAAAAAAACCCCTGCAGTCTAATTTGCTAGCACAGCGTGGGTCCGTTTTTACCAATCTGTAATCAGCAGTAGGAAATAGACTAAATAGGATTATCAGTTCTTTCAAGTGTGCCCAATTAAAAATTCACTCAGAAACATTCAATGTTTCACTTCTAATGCACCCCTTGACTGTTCACTAAAGGGGTCTCCCTTTAATATTTTTTATTAGCTGAGGGGCTTTTTGTCCATCCACTTCCTAATTGCTAATTCCGGTCAGGGTTACAGGGGGCCTGGAGCGTATTCCAGGCAGCATATGACATGAGTGGGGTACACGATGGATGGGACGCTAGTTGCTCATAATGAATGAGTGCATGTGTCCTGAGGCTAATTAGAGTCACTAAATTGCACAGAATCACATGGCTTTGGACTGCAGGAGGAAACGCACAAAGCACATGCAAGACCCACACATACAGAGCAGAGGTGGGATTTGAACACCCAACCCACACAGTGCAAGGCAACAGTGCTAACCATTGAACCAGACGTACGTTTAAAGTTGAACAGATTACAGAAATAATCATATGTATAATAAGCATATGGATCAGTGGGTAGGACAGCCTCCTCACACCTCCAAGGTTGGAGGATTTGAATTTTGCCTCCTCTCGGGGGGCTGCATGGTCTTCCTGTGTCACACAAGTGTCTTCCTGATTCTGCGGTTTCCTCCAGTGGCTCAAAAACATGCCATCAGGCTTTGCGGTGCCTCTAAACTGTGCTTGGTGTATAACTGTCTGCACGCATGTGCCCTGTGATAACCTCATTTCATCCAGGGTGTACCACAGTCTTGTGCCCAGTACGTACGGCCAATAATAGATTCCATTCCCCTTCCCCAACAACTTTGCCCAGGATAAGTAGTGACAATATGTCCATGTTCTGTCATTACATGACAGCATTAATTATACAGCTCTTTCAGAAATATGCACATCGTTGTACATCGTTGGTTAAAGAGCACATTTTGGCAACAAACAGCTTGGTCTAGCTCACTCGGCAAACTAAAAACAGTTCAACAACGAGTATCATTTCATCCTGTTAAAAGATTTATTCAAAAAGACCAAATTGATTATGAAGGACAAGTCTACTGAGCAGTTTCACTGAAAGCCTGGTAAGAAAAAACGCAACAGCCTAAATGCACAATGAATAATGACATCATTAAAATAAAAATATTATAGCGACTCTGGCTTCATGAAGTACATGCAACTCAAGACCTCAAACTGATCTCACACAGAATCTTTGAAAGCAGCTTTCTACTCTGTGTGAAAACAGAACATTGCATAAGAAACTGAATAACTGCATTTATGCATTCCTTCCATGTTAAACCCACACATTTGTATTTGCTCATTTTCACAAATGCGCCATCAACGACTGGCTGAATGTGACGCCGTCTGCCCCCTTGAAACATCTGCTGTCACACCTGATGGAGCAGCGTTGTAAAGCTTTGTAACTTTCAGCTGATGACGACCTCTAAGGTGAGGGTACGGTAAAGATTTGTGGTGTCGCGGTTGTTTACTGTTGTTGTCTTTTAGGCCGACTCCATTTAAATTTGCAGACTCTCCTGTAGCGGAGGCCGCTCGGCTGGGTCAGCATCAGCAAACCTCACCCGTAGCAAAGTCTGCTGATAGCTAAAATGTGGTAGAGATCCAGGTAGGGATCACCGTCCCTGCACTGGCTCGAGGATTTTAGCGATGTATATCCCGGAATGTTGGCCAGAACACCACTTAAGCCAGAGATCCTGGAAAGTATTCGGGTTCAGGCAACACAGGTTACACCAATCCTCTTGACACAAACTCTGAACACTAATCTAGGGCCCTCGAATGCACTCACACGGGGAATCCGCTCTATTGCAATGTGAATGCTTCAATGGCTAGGGTTCCACTTAGTCTGGGAGACCATTATTGGGAACCTTAGGTTCTACAATAAAGAACGAGGGAAATGGAAAACAATATTCTGACTGAATTCCAGGAGCATGAGGGCCTTTTCTACATCTCGATTCTAGCTTGGCTGGAAATAAAACTATCAAATAACTACAGTAATCATCTTCAAGACAAGGTCACTCATCACTGGAATCGATCGTTAACATAGTCGCACACTAATTAGTGAATAAGAACCCAATTAGTCAAATTTTTTTCAAAACAAAAAAAAAAAAAAAAAAAATACCGTGTATCAAGGCTGTTGATATTGCAATGATCATTATTTTGTCATATTGCCCACGAAAACAGAAAATACTACATACGGCACAGACAGCCCAGTACACAAAAAGTATTTGTACTGACACAGTTTTAGGCAAACAACTTGCAGGGCAGGATTATCCATCATGGAGCATTTCGAAAAAACCCTTTATTTCTTGTGGTTTAACAGGCAAAGAACGTAGGTGTCTATCGAGAAAAGTACTTCTGCAGAACATGCAGATCAAATTAACGGATGCTGTGAAGCAGCGTGGCTGTTAAGTGGACAAACGGGCAGCTGACATACCGCACATTTCTCGACCTTGCCAGCATTTCCTGCCCACTTCACCAGAGCCAACAATCGCACAAAAAGTTGGCGGGTCCTGCTGGCAAACTGCACAATCTCTATTTTCCTGTAATAAAAAAAAATGTACAAGTCCACTGATCAGGGTGATTACTGAAGAAATCGGGAAGACCATAAAGGCTTGTTACTACTTGGCAGAAAACAGGGTAACAATGAAGAGACTCGTACCTTTCCATGTCAGACTTCCGTGGGAGTCTAAGGCAAAAGGGTAAATGTCATTATTAGCACGACTCCTACATTTCAATACTTGCCAATGCACACATTAATATTGTGGTGCCAAAATTAGACTACTCATGAGTACAAAAAGCATAAGATGTAGAAAATCTAAATGATCACCACAGTTAGTGGGACAGTCACAAGAACAGATGACCAGGGTTGTCATTCAATGTGATTGAGACATCTTTCCATGCCATGCATGCTTAAATCAGGCACCTAAGAGAACTCTGCTTTCACACCCAGAGTAGTGTTTCGTACAAGCACTTGACTCAGGCTGGTAGGTGCAGCCTAAAGACGTTTTCAAAACCACTACATAAGTGGTGTTAGTACTACTGTCTCAAGCTCATGCTTGCCTTCCATTTAAATGAAGGACTTATTAGCAGAAAGGCAGACGCCAAGTTTGCGTCATCTAAGTGCGACCGTGGATGCAACCTGCCTAACACAGTATGGACACAAGAGAATGACAACTTACAGCTCAGCCAGGAGGGTGATGTCGTGGTAGGTTCTCTGCAGAAGGAACTCAATTAGCAAGCTAAGCCGTACGCCGTGTGCACCCAACGGCTGAGAAACCGAACTCGGTCCCCCAGCCGGGACCAGCTGCCCATCTGGACCGATTTGCACAGGAGCCATTTTACCATACGACTTAAATGAAAGGTCCGTCTACCCGATCTGCGCTACCAAATCATGCGGGGCTGGCCAGATCCTCTGCGGTCCCTCGGTTCGGTAGGATCCGAAAACCGGCACACTTTAGGTTCCGTCCCGGTCGTTTTAGCCCGATTACAGGTGTCTTCACCCCATGGAAGAAGAATGGCCAAGACTACAGCAGCGTCACCATGGCACCGTTACGGGAAATGACCAGGCCGTGACGACGGTGGAAACCCGGATGTCGAACACGCCGTTTAAATGGCCATGTCTTCATCCCCGACCTCTCTCCGGGGAACGTTCTCCTTAGGTTCTGGAAAGGTTCGGTTGCGACATTATATACCTAACGTTCTTGTAACGTTCTTAAAACGTTAACCAAAAAAGAAAAAAAAAAGAGCGTCGTGGGAACGTTTTCAAAGTGACGTTTTTTAAAAAATAACGGTCTTGGAGCGTCCAGAAAACTGACACGTTCTAACAACCTAAAAACAACGTTTCCGAAACGTTCTGCTAACCTAAAATTGTTAGCTGGGTCAACGTTTATAGGAATGCATGAAAACCTTGCTCTTCTTTTATTTTACGTCGCCTGGAAAAAAATAATAAACCAGATTATGCATATTTTTAAATAAATAAAACTCAATACTGTAAATAAGTAGTATTAAACTGTAAAATGTTTTTACATTCTATATTTAACATTATTCGATTTTCCTAGACCCCCGTATTGATTATCTGTAGGAATTACAGGCTGTCCCTATAAGTCTAATTACATTACCCTATTCTTTATTAGATGCATGCCATTTAGTGTATTAAAAAAGGTATGCAGACTGCACAGGTGTAAATTCTAATAAGTGCATGGTAAATGACGGTAATTATACCGATGCTAATAATAAAAATACTGTTGATTTAAGTTTCAATGTCCACATTTAAAAATGAGGAAGATGTGCACATCCGCCAGATTTGCATTTGAACTTGCACGTAACTTGGTCCAGTACAACATACCATATGTACTGCTGGTAAAGATATTGTGCTCGGAGAGAAGGTTGGAATAATCCCCTTAAAAAACTGAAACGCAGCCTTATAATTCATTTTTATTTTATGGTTTTCGCTGACATTTAACTAGAATGATGCATTCCTATAATTACATAGACTACATAATTAATTGATCTAATTAACCTAACTGAACATTGATCTGTTTTTAATGTGCTTTTGCATAGGGATTATTTATTACTCCTTAATCTGAATTTAACTTTTTAGACTAATTATTGATGTTATTTTTTTTTTGTAAACTGGTGTAAACAATTAGCGCAGATGGAGGTTTCTTTAAAAGGGCTCAAGCCTACATCTGTCATCTAGTTGTGGTTGTAAGAGTCACATGATCAGTCACCTGGTAGTTCTATGCATATGTGACCCTGCATTCATGCAAACACTATTTGACAGTCAGCATTGCAGCATTGAGTGAATCTGTAATATAGCCACCAGTTTGTAATCAGATTACAAGACCTGTCTTCATTCATATGGCCTCCTATGTAGATACTAACCTAAGGAGTTCATCTCAAATTGCTTAGGTGGATGGGGCACATTATAGGTGAGCACCCAGCGTTACTGGCACTTTGTCTGTAGGACGTAAGGAGATGAGCAGCGACAGCATGGTAAGTTACATTGCTACTTTTACCCAAGATATTGAGGCAGTGACTTGAACAGTACCTATGAAAAAGTTTAGGAAGTATCCCAAGATCTGGCAACTCACTGAAATACTTTTTGACTCACTTACATATGGATTTTATTTTACTGAAATCTCCTTAGGGTGTCTCTTGACTAATAGTAGCTCTACAGCCTCATTTTAGTTTTCTGTCTTATTCTTTCAGAGTCTCAACTATATATCACTATACCCCGTCAAATCCCAACAACCTGTGTTACTGGTAAAGCTCCAGAGAGAATTGCTCTCTCCATAATGTCCTAATGTCTGTCTTATGCATATTCTGTTCAACTGCCAGACTGCATTGTCCCAAGGCTGGTATAGGTGGCAGCAAAATCAAGTTATCAGAGGTCCTGAAAACAAGCAAATAAAGATAATCCTCTCCTTAAATATGGCTAATCTACTTTGTTATCAAAGGGGAGGTAGGACAGTGCATCATTAACAAGAATAGAGAAGTAATCCTGACTCAGTCAAACAACTGGGGTGTGAAAATAGACTTCAGTCTGTAGTTTCGGTTTCTTACCAAAATCACCACAACCCTACTAAGGGCAGATATTGTGATATAGTCAGCACCAACCAGAAAAGTCATAATGAAGCTGACAATGCATCCTATGTAAAGAAGTTGTAGAGGTGGCCCATGAAAGGAAGAGATTGAAATATTTAGAGTTAGTGGCAGAGTGTAGTGCAGATCAATGGAGGGCAATCATGTACACGGTGGAAGTGGGATGCTTTGGAACATCTGAAACAACATTTACTGAGGAATTTTAGTGTTACGTGAATAATTCTGAGGAAGACACTGAAGAAGCTGTCTGAAGAGACAGAAATGAATATCTGGAAATAGAGATCCTAGTCAAAGGAACTGGCAGAGATGTAACGGGAAGTAACACTTTGCAGGTTATATATCTCTGTATATGTAACAAACAAAATATTTTATTGAAATTAGTTATTAAATTACACAGGGTTTATCGATATTTTAACAATCCATTCATAAGGCTTATTTCACTGGATTTCCCAAAACACAGAAGCCTATCCCAGGCAGCATAGGATGCAAAGCAGGAGAACGCTCTGGACTAGAAGCCAGTTCATCACAGAACGCTCACACACAATAGCGGCTGTTTAGAGACACCAACACAACATGCAAACTCCACACGTATAGCCAACCCTCCAGTACTGGAGGTGTTAATTTCCATTGCTCCTCACTGAACCACTGCATCACCTCGGTTTTATTATATTACATCTGTATCAGTGCAATTTCAATACAGAAGGTCCTATTATAAAATACATAAATATGTCACTACTATTTGCTTTGACAACCATCAAAATCAGTTGGATGAGTTTTCCGCTTCAGTCGTTCCAACAGTAAGTTAGTTAGAAGGTCATTCCATTAAAAAGTGACACATCAGCCTTTATGGAAGGGAATACAATGAATGATGGGTTAACTATTATGTAACCATATGTTGTGCATTTTATTTCCAAACGGTTTTCAGCTGTGTGACTAACCGTTCCAAAATTGCATTGTACTAAATTATTGGGCTATGTATGGTGCAGCAATAACATTTAATACTGACTAGCAAGGAATTTAAGTCCAGAATACAGCTCAATATCGGTCACCGAAACGCATTCCGAATACCACCCACACGTGGCATCGCTATCAAATTTTGCTACTTTGACGTGGTCGTGACAGGTTCATCAGATGAATTCCTGGCACGACAGCAATGGGCATGGGTCCATAGAGACAGAATGTCTGTTTGCTTGACCTACAAACCGGTGACAGTTAAAAAAAAAAAAAAAAAAAAAAAAAAAAAAAAAAAAAGAAGAAAGGGTTATGGAGACGAAACAGTGCCTCTCCGACTGCTGGTGTAAGCAGAGGATTGAGAGCGCACTGGGGCTAAGGCTGCGGACGGTCTGTGCGGTTCCCTAACACTCCGGGCCAGTTAAATTCACCACTTTTCAAGGGATTCTCGTCATTCTTTCTTTGCACGCGGCGGCTGCCGGAGGCTCGGGGAAGCGGCACGCGCTGTCTGCTGTCATTAAAGCGACGTTTTAACCGGCGGCTCGCCGTGCCGCCATGTTGGAGCGACCGAACTGACAAGAGATCGGAGCGAAAGAGACTGAAGGGGGGAGCTTAGTGTTGTCGCCGGTGACGCAGGAAAAACAGCCAAGAGTAGACCAAAAAAAAAAAAAAGCTGGGAAGAGGATCACTTTGGCAGAGCGATCAAATGCAAGAAGGCGTCGTATGAGAGACGTGCGAGAAATCCTGGAGTAGTTGGTGAAGAGAGAGAGAGAGAGAGAGAGAGAGAGGGGGGAAAGTCTTATCCGATTCCTGGTGAGCCCAGCTAACTGTAATCCTTTGGTATGTGCATATTTCGTTTAACCACGCAGTCGTTGCACATAATTGAAGGCTCACGGCGCTCGGACTGTCATACGGGTGCCGGGTGACGGTGACCGAAAGGCTGCCCTGAACGTCGGTGGAGAAGCCGGCTGCTGCCGATGTTTCACTTCAGGGCTGAAAATGGCTGACGGCCGCCCATCCGCCAGGCGAGCCGCTCTTTTGAAAAGCAGCCTGAATGACAGGAGGCGCGGGTGTAAGCGGGCTTGGCGGTGGCATTCTCCCGGTGGGTCACCCCAAATGGCCACCCCGGGCGCTGCGTTTTCTTCTGGCCGGCGAGTTGGCTAACGCTAATGCTAACGCTAATGCTAGCGCTGATGCTAATATTTAGCCTTAGCATTAGCTAAGCTAAGTGTCCGTTCCTGAAGCGGCTGGCTAATTAGCGCTGGAGAGGCGCTGGGAAAGTGGCTGGCTTGTTAGCTAGCTAGGCCCCAAGGACTACGCCTGGAGACGAGCTAGGCCCTGCTCGTTTTATTTTGAACCTCACTCCCAGATGTCAGACGACATTTGCTTGTAGCGTTTAGAGACTTCAGTTTACACACCATTTTTTTAAAAAAAAACGTGTAGCTGTCTTCCAGGCGCTGTCCTTGATAATGATAAGACAGCAGCTGTCTGCTTAAATTACAGCCGGACACGGTCAGTGTTTTTAACCAACTGGTTGTCTGTCTTTCTCTTAAAAAAAAAAAAAAACTTGTCCCAGCTAAGCATTTATGGAGTTAAATGTGTACCACGTAACTAACGGTGCCATGCTGTGTTTCACTGTTATTCCCGGCCTGTTGTCAGCAAAGGAATTTCGTCCAGCCGATGGGCGGATCGCCGACATTCTCACAATTTCCCCCTCTTCTGGCAGTGTCTTTAAAAGGCCACTTCGGGCAGAATCCTGCGGGTTTCCTCATGTAATCTCCATCCCAGCAAATATGCCTCTTTGGTACATGTGAACTTGGTTAAGGCAGCATGGACCCTCACTATGGCCGGCTGGTCTGAGAAGGTTAACCTGAGTGACGGACCACCCCCAACTACGGCCGGCTGGTCTGAGAAGGTTAACCTGAGTGACGGACCACCCCCAACTACGGCCGGCTGGTCTGAGAAGGTTAACC
>JAACJT020000030.1:11805231-11820592 GCA_009936485.2 Gymnarchus niloticus | reverse complement strand
TGAGTGACGGACCACCCCCAACTATGGCCGGCTGGTCTGAGAAGGTTAACCTGACCGGTAATGATGGTCAATGTAGAGTAGCACAAATAGTAATTATCCCGTTTTATATTGGCTCATCGGCAGGTGATCTAGTGAAGTTATTCACGTTTAATTGGGGTTTTTAGTATTTTTTTTATGCATCTTTCAAGATATGACTTTTTTTACATTAGCTTGTGCTGTTAAAGTGAGTTCACCTTCGTAATACATTGTAAGGAATTATATTGTATGAAGATTGTTTGGGGGCACTTTGCTGTTTTATATATAGCTGTAGTAGCATTCTAATAATTTTATGGTTCAGATAATGTCAGTCATTTTTAAATTATGATAGTTGTGCTGGAAGTTCTTTTTATATTCGTTCAACAGTTAGCCTTTGGAATTATTTTGTCCAGAGTTGTAGCTTTGACAGGAGACTCAAATTTAAAGCAAATACGTTTTTCTTCTTTAACATACTGTATTTTTTAAAAAATATTGTCTACGTGTTTAAATCATAGGGTTGTTTTTCATGTCTGTGTTTTTGAGATATTATTTGTAGATACTGGTGGTTATTATGCTATTACAGACAACAGAGTTAGTACTGAACATTTAAGAGTAATGGCTTATTTTAGATAGGAAGTAACCAGTCACTTGACAGCTGTGGTAACATACAGTACTTTGGTTGTGTCTGATCGCTGTTCTATTGCAGCCAGCGAAGCTGGATACATCTTCGGTTTTTATCTGTGGGAAAACATTATCATGTGCAGTCTGAATTTCGTTAAATCTTATGTGGGAGTTAAATGTAACATGAGATTTTTGTTATTTAGGGCCTGTGGGTAATGCTTCCTTAAATGAGCTGGTGCTTGTATTTACTGAGTTTTTTCTCTTGCCTCTTCTGGGGTTACTTTAAAATTTTTACTTAAGGATTGTTTAATGGAAGTTAGTTAGAAATCAAATCATGGTATCAGGATATTGTGTGTTGTTTTTTTTTAGTTTTTTTTTTTTTAAAAAATATGGGAAAGAGCGTTTCATTTTTGAGTTTGAGCGTTGGAGAGAATTAGGTTGGACTGTGTCTTGTCATGCATTTTTTGACTTGAATAAAATAAGTAACCTTATGTTTAAATCGCAGACAAAGTCATAGACTTCCATACATGTTCACTGTGCATCCCGATCTATTTTAGTTTGCAGGTAGTAGACTTACAACATGGTGATAGACACTTTGCCGGTTTTATTTTGGCCTTCTGTTTTCTATTAGTATGCCTTTCCTGGGAATTTTGTGAAATGTGTACTATTCTTTCTACCAGTAAGAGATATACATTGGTTCATTCTTTCTGATAAACACTGGTGAAGAACATCGACCAATTGAAACTACCTTTCTGTGGATGCAGTTACTTTCCTGTTGTTTGCTTGTATCGTTAGTTGTACAAGAATTCCATAGATGCCAGCTGGTGGGTATTTTTCAGTTGATCTTCTTGGCCAGCTTTTCCCATTGAGAATGTTCAGACTGAGCTCAGGCTGCTGTAGCATACCTTGTGTTCTGTGTGTGGGCCAACCAAACCTGTTCAGTGGAGGCCCATGTAGCACAGGACCTTAGACCTACTGTACCTGATTGTGTTTGCGTCAGCATTGCCTTCACATCCTAGAAATAGTTTGATGCTCAGCAGTCAGCCTTGGGTTCCCATAATTTTACTTTAAGCAAAATTTATATTTTTTTAATTAAGAATGTTTTTGTTCCCCAGCATGATGCTGGTCTGTTAGGCCTTGGGAAGTGGTGGTAGTCCAGCTGTTGAATGGAAATCATAATGTCCTCTTTCATCTTTGTTTAATTGGCCTGTCCAGCCTCCTAATGTTGACGAAAGCAGAGAGAACAGATGATCTATTTTGATTCAGGCGTAAATGTGAGGAGTCTTGGGCTGCAAATGAAGATGCCAGCAGGCAAGTTACGTTTTACCTCTGCAGTGATGTGGATCTCACTGTGTGTGACAGAATTGCACAGGTGTGCTGCACTGCCACTATTGAAGTGTAATGCTTTCATACATTTTTTAGATTTAGAAATTTACCAGTAGCCTACCATGGGAAAATGCAGCAGTTTAAATTACAAGTAACATTACTGAATAATTGTTGTAGCATTGATGGAGTCTGTGGAGAACTGCTTTCATTCTTGTTCATATCCTGTTTCAGTGGTGCTGGAGCATTCCTTCTTTTTTGGGCACTAGATCTAGTGAATTCAAAGGGATGCGATGTAGATCAGGTCGTATTCGTCCGCTTATGAATGCGTCCCATCTGTGAAATGTTTTACATTGCGTTTGATACTTTTAGTGTGGTGATATTATTCAGCCTGGTTCACTTCACAGTTCAAAGTGTTTATGGAACAGTTTATCGTCCTGGGTTAACTGGGTCTCATCCGCTGTATTTCCACCTTCACAAATAGCTTTGGCCTAGTGAACACCGATGTTACTTCGGTGTGACTCGTAAACCCAGTGAAATTTTTTTTGTTTTGTTTTATTTAGTAAGATGCTTCTTAGCATGGGCTGTTTTTCACTCGGGGGGGGTTTTCTGTGGAAAGCCCAGAGTGGACTGAGTCCAATGTCTTTCTATGAATAATGGCATATGGGTGTTATCTGGCTGTGAAAATGTAACCTTTCACAACAATGTTTGGTGTGCGCGTGTGTGTTTGTGTGTGTATGAAATAATGTTTCACACTAAGTAGCGTCCTGTAAATATGCTTCTCGCAATCCTTTTATAGCTAGATTTGTTTTTCACTCAGTCGCTGGAACAAGGAACCTGAAGTGTAGATTCAGTAGAGAACCAGACAGAGCCACATTGCAAATGTTCACTCACACGCTGAGCCCTTTGAATAGCATCTTGCTCAAAGATCAATTATTTTCACATATGTTTTTCTTTCTGTACTCAGAAGAGCATGGCGTCTATTAGAGTAATTTGAGGAGACAGTTAATCCTGTGATTTATTTTCCCCTCTTTCTACCACTTTCTAAAAGTCATACTCATTAAAATTTGTATTTTACTCAAATTATGGCTGATGCTTGAATGTCCGACACTCCGACATGAGTGTTATGAAATAATGTTCCAAACTTAAAAGTGACAAACGTATTATGTGGTGTATGGAGTTTCCTGTCATTACGGATTAAGAAGGAAGCCTCTCCTGCTTTATCTTGCAGGTTATGCAATGGTCTCTGCCGGACGTCTTGTGCTCCAGGTGGTGCTCTCTCACAGCGAAGCGTGCTGGTTCTACGTCGTGCTTGACGAGGTGCTGATTTCCTCCCTCGCCTCAACGACATAAGCCGACAAAATTGCAAAGGTCTGCCCTGCGTCGAGTATGACGGCCACGACCCGCGGCTCTCCCGTGGGGGGCACTGACAGTCAGGGGCAGGCTCCAGATGGCCAGTCGCAGCCCCCGCTACCCCAGAACCAGGTGAGTGTCCAGCTTCATCTCCGAGTCATAACATCCAGTGTGGCATTCAGTTCAATTTTGTTAATATAGCGCCTTTAACAAGGAGCATTGTCTCAAAGTGCTTGACGTAGTCCAAGACCCCAGGTTCTCGAAGAGTAAGCCAAAGACGATGATGGCATTGAAAAGTTCCTTCAGGGGCAAGAAACTTTGAAGGTGTCCCCCTTGAGTCTGGTTCCTCCCAAAGATGTGGAATGGATTTTTCTGGTGGTTGATGTTGAGATGGGTTTTGCTAGATAATCTGTATTCTCAAAGTGGTTCCTGGACGGTTTAAGCTGCTCTTCGCACTCTTTGGCGATCTTTGTCTAATAAAATTTATATTTATTGACTGCTGTGCATCTTGCAGTGAAACTCCAGTACACTTTATCGCAAGCCCCCATTAAGTCAGTCAGGCTCCGTCTCCGTGGGAGACTGCCGGCTGGATCTCACACCCAGAGAGCTGTCGAGACGGGCATCCCCCGTCTGTCAGGCACCGTCTCCATTGGAGACTGCTGGCTGGATCTCACACCCAGAGAGCTGTAGAGACGGGCGTCCCCGTTCATCAGGCTCTGTCTCCGTTGGAGACTGCCGGCTGGATCTCACAGCCTGCTCACACTGAAAGGGAAGAATAAGCAAAAGTGAGAGACAAGCTGACTATGTAGGTCAGCCAAAGCACAGTCTCCACAGACCCCCGCCCTGCTTCCTCTCAGCTTCTGGCCTCCTCACCCCTGCATCTGTCTTACAAGCCGGAGACCGCTGACATGAGCTCTCAAACAGCCCCCTCACATGGTGTTGGGATGAGGTCTAATGTTAACAGCAAACACAGACGTGATTGTGCAGTGCGGAAGCTGAAGGACATCCTAACCATCTTGGAGAAATGTTATCTTTTTATCTGTTGGTTTCCTGATTGATTTCCCCTCTCAGATCTAAGCCCAACCCTGGCTGGTGAATGACGCAGAGCCTCATTTAGTCTGAGCCGTCCTTGTGCCTCTGTTTTAGACATCATCCCCCAGCTCCTCGAACGAGAACTCCCCCGTGAGCCCTCCAAATGAGCAGGGCCAGGGAGAGACCCCAGCACAGGTGGAAGAGGAGGAGCCCGCCTTCCCCCACACGGACCTGGCCAAGCTGGATGACATGATCAACCGGTGCGGGCTCGACCTGCCACTGTCCACTCCACGTAGAGCATGTTTGCCCTGCGTGCTTTGTGTTCACCAATGTGATCCTTCGCAGGCCCCGTTGGGTCGTTCCGGTTTTACCAAAGGGCGAGCTGGAGGTTCTTCTCGAGGCTGCTATAGATCTCTGTAAAAGAGGTAGGTTAGCCTTGGAAGGTTTCACGTTCCTCATGCCCTAAATCTCCTGACCCCGTACTTCTCTCATCGAAAAGAGCACCTTCGGTGACACCTTTTCACCTGCAGTGCTTGGTCTGTTTTCCTCTGCCACGGTGTTGGGTAACTTACCAGCTGAATGCTAAACAGAAAATCTTCGAACTGAAGATTGCATGTAAGGCTGTGTGAGCCTCTTGGGTAATTCCACAGGACAGTTTAGATGCTTGCTTCTGTCATTTTGGGAAGATTCTTTCTCCCATCAAATGAATGGGTCTCAGTGATTGTTTTGTACTCTGCTCGTGTCGACATTGACAGACGTGACCTCAATCTGCTTTTTAGGCCTGGATGTCAGGTGTGAAGCTTGTCAGAGGTTTTTTCGTGATGGCTTAACGATCTCCTTCACAAAAATTCTCACGGACGAGGCAGTGAGCGGATGGAAATTTGAAATTCACGTGAGTACAGTAAAGACGTTGTGTTGAAGAAACGAACGCTTTCTTTAAATAGATTCCTTAAAATGTGCTGGGTGATGATCAAGAATTACCGAGCACTCGCCAAATTTTTTAAAGAGGAGAGTTTGGAGGCTGAGCAGTCTTGTGCCTCCTGTCCCACAGAGGTGTATTATAAACAACACGCACCGCCTTGTGGAGCTGTGTGTGGCCAAGCTTTCTCAGGATTGGTTCCCTCTGCTTGAGCTGCTAGCCATGGCATTGAACCCCCACTGCAAGTTCCACATCTACAACGGCACGCGGCCCTCCGAGACGGTGCCAGCAGGGGTGCAGCTGGCCGAGGACGAGCTCTTCGCCCGGCCACCGGACCCTCGTTCTCCTAAGGTATTTTTTCGCCATGGGGTCTAGGGGGCTCCTTGGCTCAACCAGTCCATTCACCTTAAAAAAACCTGTGAGGGTTTCTAAGTAAAGCGATTCAAAGTCTTGAGTAGGTGTAAACTTAAAGTAGGAGTCGTGCTAGATAGTGTGAACATCAGTGTGGCTTCCTTCCAGTTTAACACTGATCTGTGTACAGATCCTCTGAAACCGTGGTGCTATGCTAATTTGGTTGACCATAGATCTCTCGTTCTTTCTCTCCTTTCACAGGGCTGGCTGGTGGATTTAATAAACAAATTTGGCACATTAAACGGGTTTCAGACCATGCATGATCGCTTTATGAGCGGCCAGACCCTAAACGTTCAGGTCATTGCAGCGCTTATTAAGTAAGTTCATCCATGGGAGAGTGTCTCCTAGGCCAGAGTCTGTAAAAACATTTGGTTTACATCATTTCCCGATTCCTCTCCTCATCCATGCCGTCCACGTTTTGTGTCTCTCCCAGGCCTTTTGGGCAGTGCTACGAGTTCCTAACCTTGCACACGCTGAAGAAGTTCTTCCTTCCAGTTATAGAAATGGTTCCACAGTTTTTAGAAAACCTTACTGATGAGGAGCTGAAAAAGGAAGCCAAGAATGAAGCCAAAAATGACGCGTTGTCAATGATAATCAAGTCGTTGAAGAACCTCGCTTCACGGGTACCAGGGCAAGAGGAGACGGTGAAAAACTTGGAGATTTTTAGGTTAAAAATGATCCTTAGGTGAGCCTTTACAAAAAGTAGTCTTTTTTTTTTCTTTTCAGTAATCCGTTGTTGTAAGAGGTTTTAAATTATTGTTTCTGCACCCCGCAGGTTGTTGCAAATTTCTTCCTTCAATGGCAAAATGAACGCACTAAATGAAGTCAACAAGGTGATATCAAGTGTTTCCTACTACACTCACCGGCACGGTAGTCCTGAGGAAGAGGAGTGGCTCACGGCAGAACGCATGGCTGTATGTTTGTTCGCTTTCTCGTTCTTGGTGTCCCTCACGTATGGGCTTAATTTTGGCGGGCTTGGCATCGTTGTTGTGGAGTTATAACAATTGTACCGGACTCTTCATCAGTATCAAAATATGGACGCAGGAATCAGACTAAGGCTGACGTGGATGAAGAGCGTCGTTGCTCCCGTAGTCCTAGCTGTCGTTCTCATCCTCAGCAGCAGTCAGCTTCTTATGCTGAGTGTCTGAGCTCTGCTGGTTCTTCTGTCACAGGAATGGATTCAGCAGAACCACATCCTGTCCATTGTGCTCAGAGATAGCCTCCATCAGCCACAGTACGTCGAGAAACTGGAGAAAATCCTACGCTTTGTCATCAAGGAGAAGGCTTTGACACTTCAGGACCTGGACAACATCTGGGCAGCACAGGTACAGCAAGCCCAGCGTGTGGTGTTCTTCGTTGCTTCTTTGACCTGCAGTGTAAAGCATGGGCATAGTATCCTGGTCCTGAAGCATTACTCTTCAAATTGCACGACATCTAGACTATTGGAAAATTCTGCAATATTAGTCTAAGCTGCTTCATGAAAGCAGGAATGCTTCCCGGTCGGTATCCGCACTCGGCTGCTGGCTTTCTAAGCCCTCTCTTCCTCTAGGCTGGGAAGCATGAAGCTATTGTGAAGAACATGCATGATCTCCTGGCCAAGCTGGCCTGGGATTTTTCTCCTGAGCAGCTTGATCATCTCTTTGATTGTTTCAAGGTAAAGAGGAATTCTGAAGTCAAGATTTGGTTCATTCACAGTTATCCCCCCCCCGGACAATGAATTATTAGTATTGATAGTGTTTGTAGAGTAAAGATGTTTAAAATCCACGCAAAAAAATCCCATGATGTTTTCTTCTTGGGCCTGTATCCACGCTAGGCAAGTTGGACAAACGCCAGCAAAAAACAGAGGGAGAAGTTGTTGGAGCTTATACGTCGCCTTGCGGAGGATGATAAAGACGGGGTGATGGCTCACAAGGTGTTAAACTTGCTGTGGAACCTGGCCCACAGTGACGATGTGCCCGTGGACATCATGGACCAGGCCCTGAGTGCTCACATCAAGATCCTGGATTACAGCTGTTCACAAGTAACTCCTGCTACCACATTAATGCACCAATCTGATTTTTGGAGTTTGTGCATGGTGGTGATCGATAACCATTCTGATTGTTATATAGCGTATGCCCTCTTCTTCAAGGTTTAAAACCTTGGATTGCCTGTAATTGTAGGACAGAGACACCCAGAAAATCCAGTGGATAGATCGCTTCATTGAAGAGCTGAGAACCAACGACAAATGGGTGATCCCCGCACTGAAGCAAATCAGGGAAATCTGCAGCTTATTTGGAGAAGCTCCACAGAACCTAAGGTAACGACGAGTGTTTGGAGTGGGTGTGCGTGACGGTGATGTGCAGGCATGTTGTGTAACTCTGTATAAAACCGAATCCGCTCCTGACGTTGGCTTGCACTCATTCTCTCAGTTTTCCGTGATGTACATTAACCTACTTTTGAAGTGGAACCTGCTTCCTCTTGAGGCAGGCTGTGGTAGACCCTGTATGCCAGGCTTCTTTTTTAAGCTCTCTAGAAACGCCTGTTCTGTTAACTTCTGCCTTCAGTTCATGTGAAATGTTCCTTCAAATTTAACTTCAGTAACTTTTTTTTTTTTTTTTTTTTTTTAACATTTTCCTTCAAAATACTGGGTAATCTTAATTTTCCAAAGGATTTATTCAGGCATTACGTTTGAAGTTCTTATGTGTGCAGTATTTATATACATACAATTATATGCATTTTTATGAAGTCTCAAAAAACTAATTGTAGAAAAATGTAGCATACCTACCTGTTTTTTTTCAGAAAGAAAATACCTTTTAACATAGAAAAGAACTTAGTGGGGTAAGTTGACAGTTAATTCTGAGGTTTTTCCCCTCTTAAATCGTCCATATTTGACTGATCTGTGCTTTGAAGTGAAATGTCTGGTTGATGATATCTAATGGGTGATTTGAAAAATCTATCTAATTTACACTTCCCTTGGCATTTCCTGACTGACACACACGTGACGAATTAGAGCCACCCTTTCTTTCCACACGGGGGATCCTTCATGTCACCTGTGGCGTGCTCAGGCACCGCGGTTTATCCACCTGAATTCTGCCGGTGTGCATCTCCAGCGTCTTTGTTTTTCTTCAGGGCGCACAGGAAGCAGACGGTTCATCTGAACAACACACTGTAGCAGATTCACGTACAGCGCCATTCGTTCAGTGCTCCATTCACCTTTTCTAATTAGCATTCGATTCTTAACCTTTCACCCGGCAGCAGCCGTCGCTACCCTCAGAGAATGAGGAGTAATGGGTTTACTTGCCACTTGACTGCCACGGTCTCTCCGTGTTTTGCAGTCAGACGCAGCGGAGCCCCCACGTCTTCTATCGGCACGACCTGATTAACCAGCTGCAGCACAACCACGCCCTGGTCACCCTGGTGGCCGAAAACTTATCGGCGTACATGGAAGGCATGAGACACTTCGCTAAAGGTGCATGGGAACATGGGGTCGAGTCACGTTTGCATAGCTGACTACAGGTCGACTGCGGATCTTCTGATTTGCAGAAGAGCCATTAAATGTGCTGATTTTGATAAATCCTCTGTGTGTGTGTGTGTGTGTGTGTGTGTGTGTGTGTGTGTGTGTGTGTGTGTGTGTGTGTGTGTGTGTGTGTGTGTCTCAGAGTGCTCCGACTATGACCCTCAGACGGTACGGGCAGGCAGCCGCTACAGCCATGTGCAGGAGGTCCAGGAGAGGCTGAACTTCCTGAGGTGATTTAAAGCCTGCAATAAATCAACTTTGCAAACTCTCTCTGTTTAAAACATTATTCCCCCCCCCCTTTTTTTTTTATGCATTATAAATGCCAACAGAATGTCAGACTGTAGGCTGTTGGCCAGAACGAGTCTTTTCAAGAACGGGTCAAATCTCACAACATTCATTAAGGAATTCTTCCAAGTCCGGGGTGGCTTCATGGTGGCAGAAACCACTCTGTCAGGGGTGTTTCGATTTTCAGACGTCACTTTGAGATTGAGGCACTGAAGGCCTGGCTGATCCGTGTAGCCCAGTGAACTTGCTTCTGTTGGTCTGGGCTGAGATCTCAGAGGGCCTGCAGCAGCCCCTTGTAGATACACCGTTGCCCACAGCTACACTTTGACAGTGGTGGATTTTAATCATGTTGTTCTCAGAGCTCCTGGCCAAATCACGCTAACGTGCACATAATTCAGTCACAGCTTTCCTTGAATCAGTGCTGACTCATAACACTAGACTCAGGTTACTTCTTGCATTTATACAGACAGCAGCATAGCATCCTGGGGAGATGTCTTGTCATGCATGCTGTGTTTACCTGGTACGTGTGGACGAGCTGAGCTAAACTCTGAACAGTCGAGGAACAGGTTGCGGAAGGGCTGTTACCTGTCGACTCAGTGGCCGTGTTTCTTCACGCCTCAGATTTCTGCTGAAGGATGGACAGCTTTGGCTGTGTGCTCCTCAAGCCAAGCAGATCTGGAAATGCCTGGCAGAGAATGCCGTGTTTCTGTGCGATCGGGAGGCCTGCTTCAAGTGGTACTCCAAGCTGATGGGGGACGAGCCGGACCTGGACCCAGACATCAACAAGGACTTTTTTGAGAACAACGTTCTACAGCTGGACCCGTCGCTCCTGACGGAAAATGGCATGAAGTGTTTCGAGCGCTTTTTCAAGGCAGTGAATTGCAGAGAAGGCAAGCTGGTGGCTAAACGGAGGCTCTACATGATGGATGACCTGGAGCTGATAGGCCTGGATTACCTGTGGAGGGTAGGTGTTTGTGGAATGTTCAGGCCTTGCTGTTGTGTGCACTGTAAAGTACCGCTGCTTTGTGGCCGTGAGAATTTTAAATGCTTCATCAAACGAAGCAGATCTTTTGCTGAATTTTCCTTGCGTCTTTGTACCCCAACTGCACTTCTCCCATTAGCAGTTTGACAAAGCAGCAAAGCTGTTTATTTTTAGCCTTTAATTTATATGTTTTGTTTTGTTGTCATTCCTTGTGGTACTGGGATGAATGGGCCCATTTCTCAAAATGTGTCACGCAAGAACCAGCAGTGTGGATCAAACATGAGCCTATTATGGAGGAGAACATCATTTTTTTTTGCCCGTAGGTGTATTAAATTACCTAGCATTTTGCTGAGCTGGGTCAGAATCACAAGAATCACATGAATAAAAGTTAATGAGGCAGAAGACATTTGTGCTTGTATTATTACCTTTCTGAACGTCCCTTTGGACAAAAGCATCTGCTAAAAAATGCATATTTGTAACTAGAAGACAAATGGAATGTGGAAAGATGATCGTATTTCATTTTTATGTTTAGTAAATGGGGAGAAAAACCATCCACTAATTCCTCAATTCTTTGCATTTACGTAAACGATGAATACATGAATAAACATGAAGTCAAATGTATGGTGTGGCTGAAGCCTAGCAAGACAATTGGTGTAATATTTCTTTACGTAAAAGTTACCCTAAAATATTTTTGGCTTTGCTAGTTTGAGGCCATCATCTCTGTAACTAGCAAGCTTGTATGTACAGTTGCAAATGTTCTGTATTACTAGAGTTAGTGTTAGGCTTACAGACTTGATCTTTAAAAATTAAAGCTGTTTTATGCTCAGCATACCTTTATCTTGACTTTTGATCAGTTTTTTTTTTTATGATTAAAAAAAGAAGAATCCAGGTCAATCCTTTTAAGAATCCATCTCGATTGTTAAAGTGTGTACGTGTCTGACTTGCTGTTGTATCAGTGGGTTTACACAGCAAACACAACGTGACCTTTCCTTGCATGTTGTTCACATAATGGGGAAATCTAGAGGCTGTGTTCAAGACAATAGCAGGGTTTTTGAAGCACATTTTCTTTCATTTGACAAAGGGCAGTCTTATTTCATCTTACTGAATCTGAGCAGTAGAGAAAGTATTGTATAGAGCATCTGCTCTGTGGAGTACTCCCTGATTGCCCTGAATATTTGCAAATGTTTCCCACAAACTGTTCCTTCCTGTTGAATTTTAATTTGACTTCTTTTTTTTTCCGCCATAAAACTTTGGAATTTTCCTTGCTTGCTGAACTGTAGGGTATGAATTATAGTATGGTTAAACAATATGGACTTTTATGTTGGATGTTTCTGCAATCATTTTTATCGCCCACTTTGGACAGGTGGTGATTCAAGGAAGCGATGACATTGCTAGTAGAGCGATAGATTTGCTGAAAGAGATTTATACAAACCTTGGGCCAAAACTGCAAGTCAATCAGGTAAATAGCTATTTTTTTAGTGTCTCTATTTTCCTGCATCTTACATTGAAATTGCTATACCTTTCACACAAATAAATTCCTCCTCTTTCTGCTGTTTGTAGGTTGAGATTCATGAAGACTTCATCCAGTCTTGTTTCGACCGTTTAAAAGCCTCCTATGACACACTTTGTGTTTTGGATGGGGATAAAGACAGCATAAACTGTGCCAGGCAAGAGGCTATCCGCATGGTGAGGGTGTTAACGGTCCTGAGGGAGTACATCAACGAGTGTGATAGCGACTACCACGAAGAGAGAACGATACTGCCAATGTCAAGGTATGTAGGGAGACTTCCCACAATGCATCCTGTTCCAGGAGAATGTCATGAAGCTGGTAATGCACTTTATGGCTGGTTTTGACCATTTTAAAAAAAAAAAAAAAAAAACAATTTTGCTCCTCAGGGCTTTTCGAGGTAAGCACATCACGCTGATTGTGCGATTCCCCAACCAAGGACGGCAGGTGGATGACCTGGATATCTGGTCTCATACGAATGACACAATTGGTTCTGTGCGACGTTGCATCTTGACCCGGATAAAGGCCAACAGCACTCATACGAAAATCGAGCTCTTCATTGGGGGAGAAATGGTGGATCCTGCCGACGACAAGAAGCTGATTGGCCAGCTCAACCTTAAGGACAAAACAGTAAGATCGGAAGCATTATAGTGCGATCTGTTGTTGTAGTACCATTTGAGACTCTGTCCGTCCGATGGGTAGTATATCTGTTCAGTGGTTTGGTCGTCTTTCTGCTATATAACTTGAAACTCCCGCTGCTTTTTTGTTTTTCAGCTAATCACAGCCAAGCTCACCCAGATTAGTTCTAATATGCCTTCAAGTCCTGATAGCTCTTCCGATTCTTCAACTGGCTCCCCTGGGAACCATGGAAATCACTATAGTGATGGACCCAACCCTGAGGTGGAAAGTTGTCTTCCAGGCGTGGTAAGTTACTGTCTGCATCTCTGTACATTTTGGTTTGTTTATAATGGGTCATGGCGTTATGTTGGCTGGACTGCGAGCTTTAGTTATGTTTCGTGTAGAATCAGAGCAGTTAGGGTCCAGGTATGCATTAGTTTCTTTGCTCTGGGGTGATTCTGATGTTCCTTAACCGCATGGAATTTTTCAGATTATGTCCCTGCATCTGCGCTACATATCTTTCCTGTGGCAAGTGGCAGATCTGGGCTGTAGTCTGAACATGCCCCTGCTCAGGGATGGAGCGCGTGTCCTGATGAAACTCATGCCTCCAGGTAGTCCAGCCTTGACTTTGCACCTTCTTATTTCCTGTAATTCTTCTCGGTGAAAGAACCAGTGGTCCAGTCAGAGCAACATGGGCTTAGTTGTTCCAGTGCTTAAGCAGTTTGTGATTATGTTTGTGGGTATTCTGTAGATAGCACTACAGTGGAGACCTTGCGAGCCATCTGCCTGGACCATGCCAAGCTAGGTGATACCAGCCTTAGCCCAACCCTGGACTCCCGTTTCTTTGGTCCTTCACCCTCTCAAGTTCTCTATTTGACAGAGGTTGGTTTGATTCAGAACTTGAATTAAACATGGAACAATGCATACATGCTGAGCTGGTGTTGACTTCTTAATTTTGTCTGCTCTTACAGGTTGTTTATGCCCTGCTTATGCCTGCCAGTGGCACCCTTGGGGAAGACGCCAGTGATTTCCAGTATAACTTCTTAAAAAGTGGCGGGCTGCCGCTTGTTCTGAGCATGCTCACCAGGAACAATTTCCTGCCGAATGCTGACATGGAGACGAGGCGGGGCGCCTACCTAAATGCCTTAAAAATCGCCAAACTGTTGTTAACAGCAGTTGGCTTTGGCCATGTGAAGGCTGTGGCAGAAGCCTGTCAACCGGTTGGGGAAGGAACTGTTTCACCCGTAAGTGTTGTTAATTTATAATAAAAGGAGTCAGTAATTACCTTTATTACTCATTTGTAAATAGAAAAGGCTCAGCTGGGAGCTTACTACCTCCTCTTGCTCCGTGCTTTCCTTGGGTCCACTGTGGCGTAGCAGTTCCACTGGCTTATAACTTCAAATGCATTGACAGTATTTTTGGACCTTCCGAATGTTTCAGGAAATTCTGCACTACTAAGGCACTGTGCATTGAGCTTTACAGCTGTCACGTCTCTGCTTGACGTGTCAGCGGAGCCACCAGTAGAATGCTTGTCTTTTGGCTGTTGTGTAGCCTGGTAATTGACATCAAATATTGACCGGTTAAAAAAAAAAAAAAAGGCAGACTGTTCAAGGTTGGTTGGTAATCCCCGGTACTCTTGACTGCAAATCACCCAGCATCCTGTGTGAAAGTGGACAGTAGCTAGCCGTCACCGATGACTTTTTCCAGATGATGGGAGTTTGCCAGGAGCCCCCCCGCACCGCTCAAAATGCAACTGATAGCAAAAAGTAGCACTTTCTGAAATGTGGTTGATGCGGACTTGCTGGCTCTTTCCGCTGCCCTACTTGAGGGCAGTTGTTTATATCGCACCTCTTTCCTGTCATCAGATAAACCAGGCTACCCATGACCAAGCTCTGGTTCTTCAAAGCGCTCTCCAGAACATTCCCAACCCGTCGTCAGAGTGCATGCTCCGTAACGTGGCCATCCGGTTAGCACAGCAGATCTCCGACGAGGTGTGTTGTCCTCTCGGTCGTCTGTAAATCTATTACAGCTTACCTGCTCGTCAAAGGGAAGCTGCTAATAAGACACAGCCCAAGTTCTGAACTCGCTGTTAAATCAACATAAACGTATTACAGCCTTTAGTCGTATCACACCTGTAGTACTTTAAGATATTCACGACTGTATTAATCGCCATGCCATTTATCATATTTCTCCATGCCTCTCAAAACAGAACTTCTTCCAGGCTTCCAAGTATATCCCGGACATCTCCGTGATAAGGGCCGTGCAGAAGGTCGTCTGGGCGTCAGGCTGTGGCTCGGTGCAGCTGGTCTTCAGTTCCAACGAGGAGATCAGCAAGATATACGAAAAGGTGCCGCTCCCATCTGATACGGGATGGTGCTGGAGTCAGCATAGTACTTTGGTGCTCTGGTCACCAGTGCGCTAATGTCGGTCCACGCAGACGAATGCAGGGAACGAGCCAGACGGCGAGGACGAGCAGGTGTGCTGCGAGGCCCTGGAGGTGATGACGCTCTGTTTTTCCCTCATTCCCACGGCGCTGGACACTCTCAGCAAAGAGAAGGCCTGGCAGACTTTCATCATCGACTTGCTGTTGCACTGCCAGAGCAAGTGAGTGAGGCCAGCTGTCTTGTTGGTGATGGAGACCGGCAGCCCTGGTGCTGCCGTTAGGTTTTCTGTAGCTTTCAGTGATGTTTGCTGTATTCTGGTGTGTGTTTTTGTCGCATGTCCCCCCCCCCCCCCCCCCCCCCCGCGCGCTGCGCGCCTCTCCCCCCCCCCCCCCCCCCCCCGCCCCCCCCGCCCCGC
>JAACJT020000030.1:11785660-11798888 GCA_009936485.2 Gymnarchus niloticus | reverse complement strand
GGGGGGGAGAGGGGGCCGGGCACGGCCGTCACCCCCCGCAGTATTTTAACCTGTTCTTCATGTACGCCACCCTGGGTAAGGATGTGCCATGCGCGACCGACCTCTGGGGGCCCCCCCCCCCCCCCCGAGAGAGAGACTAATGAGCCACGTCCCCTCCCGCCGCAGGCGTGGCCGAGAAGACGCAGCTGCTCAAGTTGAGTGTGCCAGCCACCTTCATGCTGGTGGCCCTGGACGAAGGGCCCGGGCCGCCCATCAAGTACCAGTACGCAGAACTGGGCAAACTGTACGCCGTGGTGTCCCAGCTGGTCCGCTGCTGTGACGTTTCATCCCGGATGCAGTCCTCAATCAATGGTGATTATCTTCCCTCCCCTATAATATTGTCCGCGAGGAGTTGTTTCTCCTTCTCATTGTGACTCCTGACAAAGTGTGTCTCCAAGTACACGAGCCACACAGACTCAGTTTGGAGCCGCCGTCGCCATTCTGACTTCTGAATTTTCTACACGGGACAAGTAGGGCTATGTAAGAGTAGTGAGGATGTCTAGTATGGTACTGCGTCAATGTGTGAATGATTGTGCATTCAGGAATGCCGTTTTGCTTTCACCCCTGTGTTGTAATGAGTTGTTTTTGCCTTTTGCCCCCCCCCGTTGGTTTCAACAACACTGTGTCTATTTTCCACTGATCTGCCTTGTTACCAAGATGTTTGTACACACGGAACTGTCACTGACATGATGCATGTTGCTTATCACACCATTTTCTGCAAACTGGACACTAGTTAAGGTAATCTCAGATGGGTGGCTGTTTCTGATGCCAGAACCATGTCAGACAGCAACATTCATACTGTTAATCTCATATCACACTCCTTGCCTTTCTGAATCGTAGATGAACCTGGCTGTGTGCTTTTTGTATTGACCTTAAACTATATGATTTGCTGATCAGCCAGCGTACCTAATGGATTGAGCACTGAATGTATAAAAATGCCCCAAGAAGTCCAGGTCCCTTGTGTTTTAGACGAGCCAAAGATCTGTTTGCCCTTGCGACAGGCCGAAAGGCTCTGCTGTTTCCTCAGGAAATCCTCCTCTGCCCAACCCCTACGGCGACCCCAACCTGTCGCAGCCCATCCTGCCCCTGCAGCAGTTGGTGGCGGAGATCCTGTTTGTGCGCACCAGCTATGTGAAGAAGATCATCGAGGACTGCAGTAACTCAGAGGAGACGGTCAAAGTGCTCCGCTTCAGCTGCTGGGAGAACCCCCAGTTCTCCTCCACGGTGCTCAGCGAACTGCTGTGGCAGGTGAGGCCTCACGTCCGCTCGCGTGACCAGAAGGCTTAAAGGCTTCACATTTAGACGTGCTGCACTGGGCTTTCTTCTGCCTCTAGGTGGCGTACTCATACACCTATGAGCTTAGGCCATACCTGGACCTGCTGCTTCAGATCCTGCTAATAGAAGACTCCTGGCAGACCCACAGGTGGGTGCAACGTAAGCCTGGTCCTTCTGTGCCGATGTGCTTAAAAGCGGGACCTAACCTCCTCGTCTTCCTCCCCAGGATCCACAATGCGCTGAAGGGGATCCCTGATGACCGCGATGGCCTCTTTGACACTATTCAGCGCTCCAAAAACCACTATCAGAAGAGGGCTTATCAGTGCATCAAGTGCATGGTGGCACTTTTCACTAACTGTTCAGTAGCCTATCAGATCCTCCAGGTATCATTGGCCCTGAGAAAATAAGCCATCAGTTCAGTTGTTCCATTGTTGCGCGCGCCCCCCCCCCTTGGCTGAATATGCTTGCGATCTGCTCCTCAAATAGAGCAATGGGGACCTGAAGAGGAAATGGACGTGGGCTGTGGAGTGGCTGGGAGATGAGCTGGAACGCCGGCCGTACACAGGGAACCCCCAGTACACCTACAACAATTGGTCCCCCCCGGTACAGAGCAATGAAACCTCCAATGGCTACTTCCTGGAGCGCTCGCATAGCGCCAGGATGACCCTGGCCAAGGCTTGTGAGCTGTGCCCTGAAGAAGTATGTCAGCCTCCCCCTCTGATACAGAACTCAATCCTTAGGTTTATATTTGGCCGTGAGCAACGAGAAAGTAATGTCTAGACGGCCAAAGCTGACTACAACAACCTGATTTAAAGCCTTGTCTTATGCTGTCAGCTGGACTCCTTGCAGTATGTGATTTATTTTTTCTGGAGTGGTTGTAATTTGCCTCACATTGTAGGCTAGTGTGTTTTGTTAAATATGGATATGCATAGTAAACGGAAATCAGTCTGGACAGAGACCCATTCCACCGTAAAACCGGATTTCTCAGCAGGACAGATGTCACGTTGTCCTGCTGTCCTCAGGACGTGGTGTCGTGATTTTTTAGAGCCCTCCCATATTTGAAATCATTGGACCGTTACTAAAAATTGAGGCCCTGCCTTATAGAGTTATGTTTATCAAGATTGCTGTGTTGGTGAGTTGAAATTGGATCCCTCGGATTAGATTTTGATTCTTTGCTTTATCGTGGGAATACCAAGCACACGTCATTGGCTCTGTTGAGGGTCGCACAGCTAATCAAGCAAAAACTTCCTTTCGAGACAGTACATCTCAAACAAATGTCTTAGGACTGTGATAGTTTTAATGCTCAAAAAGGATTTTAAACTGGGTCATTACTGGCCTTGCGTATGGTCAAGCGCATGCTCAAAACGATGTGCCCCCTGACAGGAGACGCATTGCTGGACTAAGCAGATGATTTATCCTGAACAGAATAAGCATGACTCTTGTTCTTCAGCGTTAGTTGGGGATTCTCAGTAGCTGCGATTGATCCCGTCTGAGCTGCGGCTTCACATTCTTCGAGTAAAAAGGGCCGGCTGTAAAAAGCCTTTAGCAACTGAAATACAGACAGTCATTATTTTGCTGGTGTTGGGTCAGTGTGTGCACGTGTTTCTGAGCCAGAAAGGGAAACATTTGGAGACTTTGATTTGAGCCTTTGGAATGTTTTGAAAACTGTTTAGTGGTATTCAGGTGTCTGCACTGCTGTGAGGCCTTTTTTTTTGAAACTGACAAATGGACTGGGCATTTTTTTTTTTCCCTTTTATAAACCTCCTTAGGAGCCTGAGGACCAAGAAGCCCCTGATGACCACGATTCATCACCCCCAGAAGACACCACCCTGTACCCGCACTCCCCGGGAACACAGTATCAACAGGTGGGCATCATCTGCAGGAGGTCCTGTTAGGTTACCTTGGTTAACCCTGATCAGCCTACATGCACATTAGTGTAGCGTTCAGGTAGTTCCGCCTTCCGACCAGACCAGTTACTCAAGATCTCGCCAAACCGAAACGGTCCAATCAGCATTTATTTCATCTTTTACGTCGGCCTCTGAATATAGCGACAGCTCTCAGGGAACCATACAGTAGAATATGAGCTGATCAGTTAGACGCTGGCCAAGTGTGCTGCCCGATTCAGCAGTGTGTTGAGCATGCCCCATGCCTGTGTGTTCAGCAGAACAACCACCCGCATGGGCAGCCGTATACAGGCCCCGCAGCACAACACGTCAACAACCCACCACGTCCAGCCCAGCGAGCACAAGAGAACTGGGAGCCTGCAGAGGAGTCAGGCCCAGCCCAGACTAAAGAGTAACTGCGGTCCGGGCGCGTCGTCGTCCTTCCCGGACATCTCCAGTGAGGCACTGGATAGGAGTGGAAGGCCAGGCCTCACACTTCATTACCTCTCCAGGTCCCTTGTGCCCACACTTCAAACCTCTTTTTCTATATTTTACCTGGAGTGGAAAGACTATATGCTGTCTGCCCTGCGGAGAATCCCTGTCATGAAATACAAGCTGCCTGCAGTGCGATGTGTATACTGTTGTAATAAACTGGCACTCTTGTGGAAATGGCGAAGGTGTACATAGTATGTTAATGTTTGTTTCTTCAGTTCCCACAGCAAGGCTGTCAGCTGATGTATCCGAACAAAAATGTATAACAAAAAATCCTTTTGCTTTATCACTTTGCTGGGCAGTCTGAGTCAGTTAAATTTTAGCGGGGGGGGGATGACAAACATTACTTGTGTCAACCACTGTAACCTTGCCAAACTGGCTGTGCCACCTGAGTTGAGATGGGGTTATGGAATGACCGGGTTAGCACTGACATTTTCTCTCGTTGTGGGACGTGATGACGACGTAACATTTGTTCTAGAACTTTGATTGCCTTTCTCTCATTTGTTTCGAAACTCTAGTTAATATGCTGTAACATTTTAGCACGGCTTGACACCAGAATTAGTGCAGCCAAAGAGAGACTGTGCTGAGATCATCACACAGCTGTCTCTGATGGCTCACAGGAGCCCTGTTTTAATTTCTCAGTACCCCAGCAGTGTAAGAATGAGACTTAACTGCACCGCAATTCCATGAGCTTTTCTTACTGTCTTTGGTTGGACAGACATGGTATTTGTTGTTAGGAATTGGGAAGAAATGTATTCTGTTCTGCTATGCCTGGATGCCCAGAGCCATAGCTAAGTTTGCTAGCTCTTATCTCTTTTAGTTGAGCCTTCTAGATCAACTCCTAATGACCATCCTGTCACTTAAGCCCAGATGAACGTTGAGTGATCTGAAGTTTATACCTGGTCCTCACATTAGCTGGTTGGTAGGCCCTTCACCCAGGGGAAAGGTGCACGTGAACAGAGTTGTGGATTTGCTGCTGCTTAGTCAAGAGCAACTGTTATCATTTTGGATTTAAGGAATACAAGTAACTGATAACTGGTCCTTTTTTAAAGTACCAAAAACCCCCTGCTAAAACCTTAAACCCCCACAAACGTTATTTAGCTATTTTGCTATTTTATTTTAGAAGGATTATTTTGCTGAATTATGGAAAACAAATATCATTGAGGATCATTTTGTCCTTGTGTAATTTTTTAAAAGTGTACAGAAATCTCTGCCTTTTTTGTTTTGGCCATGTTGTGACGTTGAATTCTGGAATTACAGTCGCAATGTGCTTTTTTTTTTTGTGCATAAACTAAACAAAAAAAAAAAAAAAAAAACTTTGCGCCCTTTAGCAAGAATAAATAATATTGACACCGTAACTGTCTCATTTTATTTATATTTTGCTGTAAATACTTCATACTGGTAAGGTCTTACTGGATGTTCAGAAGTAGGGAGCAACGAAAATGCAATGGAAATGACATCATTTGAAAGTGCATGAATTTGCAGATGTTTAGCTGACCAGTGGCCTGTGTAGTTTCTTAGTGTGCTGCAGAGGCCTGAGGACGAGTTGGCTTCTTACGAGCAAGGCATCCTGTGACAGGATGACAAGCAGAGACTACAGCAAAGAAATTGGATAACTTGCACTGATGCAACATGCTGCTTGTACAGACTGGAACCCCAGACTTAATGCACTATGGGCCATTTGATTTTTCCATTCAGGGGACAAAAACTCATCCACTTGCCTTTAAGGTCTTAGCATTCTTGTCTCTCCTTTGATTTTTGTTTCCTTTTAAGTGTTAATTGGACAATTTTTGAACATTTTCTTTTGGATAACTCTAAGTTGTAAACCATGCATGAATAATAAAGTCCCATGATCTGCCTCAGAGCACTGTACAAACCCAACACACTGTAAAATTCTACTTTTAAAAAGAAAATAAATAGTATTTCAATTAATCCTGGCAGTATGTGGTCCTCCACTGTTTCCCCACCCCATCCATTCCACCTGTTGGTCCATCAGTATTGAGAAAAATCCTTTAAGATTGTTACAGTATAGAAATGTACTGTTCTCTCAACACTAGTTTTATATAGTCTACCCCCAATGTAATGTAACAACAGGTACTGAAATAAACCCTTAAATATCTTTCTGAAGGTTTCATATTTACTACATGCTCCCATCTGTACAGTATTAGCTCTACCCAATCTTGAAGATTCTTCTAAACTGACTTGTATTTAAAGCATGGTTCACTTTGGTTCATGTATATCAAGATCGTACTGCTAATATCCCTAACGATAGACCGATGGTATTTGACCTTGGATCTCGAGATCCATCAGGAATAATGGCCTTCAGTGCTTACAAAATGTCCATTTTTTAATTAAATCATGGAGTTGACAAACCTCACAATCTTGCCAAAACATTCTGAAATCTGTGCACGTACAGATCAGAAATCTTAACTTTTAGGTTTACTCCTAATTTTGTAGTTTAGTGACAGACTACAAATAAATGTTTAGCGGCTGATACTCAATACTGAGAAAGATTGTACCCTGGTACTTCAGAGGCCTTCTTGCTGGTTTAAAGTATTCTATCGACGCATTACTAGATCTTTTTAAGCAACAAAACATTCGTCAATGTACTGGCCAATGGACCCCGAAGATATTCACTCATGGCAATTTACATCCCAGGATGAAAGGTTCAGTACCTCTGCTACAGCTCACATGATTATATCATACCTCAGGTTTCCATTTCTATACAATCTTGTATTTTTATTTCAAAGCTATATGGGCTGTTTCTCAGTAGCAGTCATAAAAGACCGGGCAGAAATGTTCACACCAAGTGCTATTTACGGACACATCTGCACACTCCCTTAACCCTTCAGTGTCTCAAATTCCCATGCTCAGATCCCAAGAAGCCAGTTGTGTAAGGTCTCCATATAATTTTTCACTCAAAAACTGTTTTCTGTTCTGAACCTCTCAGCCGTGTGTCTATGTCATCTAAGCTAGCTAATGCCCACATTTCAGTAGGTACCACGGAGAAAAATGCACACAGAAAACAAGTCCAATCTGGGTTCTGGTTCCCCAAACGTATTTTATTAAGAACGTGACCTTTAATTCTCCTTCTCCTGGACAGTCTTGGTTCCGCGCAGTCTGCCCGTGCGGCGGGCAGCAATGAGACCAACCTTGCGTCCAGCAGGTGCGTCCCTCCTGATAGTAGAGGGTTTGCCAATGTGCTGATGGTTTCCGCCTCCAAAAGGATGCTCAACCGGCTACGGGAAGAAGGCAGAATCACTTAGCAACAAGACTTCAGACACCATTCAACTAAGCCCAGGTTCAACCTCATCTTTCTTGCTCTCAAATCATTTCTTGTCCGAACATTCAGTGACATTTACATTTAGCTGACTAATTTCAATGGTTAAGAGCTGCTAATTCCAGTGCACGGGGTTTTCAATTTACACAAAGGTTGCATACTAGAAAGGCATGTACTTCCAAATAAGGCTGCAACTAACGATTGTTTTGATAATTGATTAATCGGTTTTTTTTTCCCCCGATGAATCGATTAGTCAGTTGTTTAGAGTAGACAAAAAAAAGATATGCATAAAAGATTTATTCATGAAATACAGCTCCAAATTTCAGGCTTTCATGGATAACACAGTTTGATAGAGGATCACTGTTTTTTTGAATAGAAAAATAAACCTTTAATTAAATCTTTGTAGCCCTTTAAGACAATATAAAAATTAGAATAATTCTTTAATATAAATAAAAAATTCAAAGACTAAACTGACATTCTGTTTTGAGCACTTTTGAACGTGGAGCTAGTCATTGTCATTAACACACTGTTAATGTACACTAGCATACATACAGTACACACAATCTTTAGAGAAACTGCATTTGCATGCAAAAATGTCAGCATGTCAACATGCTCTGGGCTAACACTGGCTCTCTTCTTGGGGGCAATATTAACAGTTTGATATCTGAATATTATGGGTAGGTGACAACAGTGCATCGATGTTATCACGCTGACTTAGTGTCATGTCTGTGCCCACTGCCTCAAACTCCAATTCCCATGAGCACTCGCAACCCGACAACATGGCCTCCACGCCAATCCATATATACTCGCTCAGACATTTACCCTTTGCCAATCTCATTTCCGTATGTTTGCTAATGCTAAGAAACGCTGTTTTCTGACTTTGTTCCTGTCTCCTGTTTTTGGATTTGTCTTGCCTGTTTGCATGTGAGTTTTGCATTAAAGAACTGAAACCTCATTGTGCTCTTTTATTGGAAATGAAGCACCAACAACATTCGTTTACGTAATGACGTAAGCAATGCAATGACATAAACAATTAATCAATTAGTAAATTAGTTGGCAACTACTTTAATAATGGATTATATCGATTAGTTGTTGCAGCCCTATTTCCAGTTGTTCTTTTAAACTACTTTTTCTTAAAGAACGATGGAAAACGACACAGCTATGAGATTAAGATTATTTTGCCTCACACCAGACAATTAAAGATATGTTTTGGGGGACATATGAAGTCATTTTAAAATTGTGTAAAACATGAACCCACCACACTGTAATAAAACAAGCAAAACGCAGCAGACTTACGTTCATAGCCACACCACGGACTCTAGGCCAGCAGTTCCTCTTGGCCTTGTATTTGTGATAGGCACGGCCTGCCTTCAGGATGGGCTTGTCAATACGGCCACCGCCAGCGACCACGCCTAGAAACAGCATACTTCAACTCAAACGATGACTTCTGCAACTAGGATGTGGCACAGAGTGGAATCCTGAAGAAATGTCTTATTAAGGACCTGCCACCAAAGTCCAGGCTCTTACCAACCACAGCTCTGTTCGCAGAGGAGATGACTTTTTTGGAACCGGACGGCAGTTTGACTCTCGACTTTTTTGTCTCGGGGTTGTGGGAGATGACGGTGGCGTAGTTTCCAGAGGCTCGAGCAAGCTTGCCTCGGTCACCAGGTTTCTCCTCAAGGCAGCAAACGATGGTACCCTCAGGCATGGTACCCACAGGCAACACATTGCCGATGTTCAACTGAGCTGGTGGGAGGAGCCAATTAACACCAGTTACCTGACTGACCGTAGGCCCACGGATTACAAATGCTGACCACTAGCAGACCATGTTTTGATACTTGACTGGAATGACATAAGACAACCGAACTAATTTTCTGAGACCAATGTGCATGTCACCTGATTTGAATCTCAATGACTCCTGAGTAACTGAGTACAAATCTGAATCTGTTGATTTGATAATTGATAATGAATTGACTTATGTGCGGTGTCACAAAGCTTAATTTTTAAGATTCATTTGCATTTCATTTCTATATAAGGTGACTGCTTGCATTAAACAGAGGTCGTCAGGTGTTAAAGTTCAAGGTCTGGATACCGGACTTTTGCTAAATTACACCAATACAAATAGTTTTCAGTACATCAACGTAATCATTTTCAGCCTGAAGAAACTACATAACCACAGTCTTGGCAACTAATGTCACACAATGAACCCTAATCATGACAGAACTGTCCAAATCAGTTTAGTAAGCCACCATAAACACCTACACCTCAGGAATTTAGAGGAAGGACGACTTCATTTGATCTCTAGTATCCCCTCTTACCCTTTTTCCCACAGTAGATGAACTGGCCAGTGTGGATACCCTCCGCAGCAACGAACAGCTCCACTCTCTTCTTATACCTGTAAGGATCACGGAAAACCACCTTCGCCAGGGGGGCTCCACGGCCCGGGTCGTGGATGATGTCCTAAGATAGTCACGGTACACAGAGTCATTCAACACCTTCTGTTCAAGACCACAAGGCTCTTTATTTTTACAACAAGGACTGACGTTTAGGTGTACCACCTTGACAATCCCCTTGATGTAGCCATGCCGCTCAGCAAAGTCAATGCGCCGGAGTTTCGGAGACCCTTTCCTATGTTTTACGTGGGCTCTGAAAACTGATCCAGCACCTTTTCTTTGGCCCCTGATCACACGTCCCATTTTGAGCTTAGGAGAAAAAAAAACATTTAAACAGTCAATACCCACGAAGTAACTCCAGTTACACTAACAAACAGCTGCTGAGATTACAAGGTACAACGACATGGCATGTGTGGGGTGGCTATTAAACGCTCAGTGACTTTATTTAAGGAAATCACAAGCATAAATCAAAAAACAGAACTTTTTGTAATATCTGAAGCCAGCATACAAGATGACAGTAGCCAGATGATTAGGGGCTTTCATTTCCATGACATAAACAAACATTTATTAAACACAAATGGGCCTTCCTAATATTAATCAACAACATGCCCGCATTCCTTAGACGTTACTTTACATTTGTTGATTGTACAATGAAATGGATGGCATCATATAAAGCAAGATTGAAACGCGATTAAGATCCACACTAGCAGGGAACAGTCTCCTACCTAAATGCGGCTAAGACGGAAAGAGGAAGTTGGAAGAAGATTGCTCGAGTTCTTCCGGGTCACTGGTGCGGTGGCTTATGGGAGTCCCCCCCCCTTTGAAGCCTTATATGGCGTCTGTTTGTGTGTTCCATGGAAAGTTTCGTATTTTTGTTCTTAAAATTAACTTGGCACAACTATAAACGCATAACGAATTGGGAATTTTGAAGCAAGGTGATTTTATAACGATCTTCAGTGACCCCTTTTATGTTTTAATCGACAAACGTGTTGGATAAATGGCAACTAGTATGCCATGATTACCTGGATCACAGATCACCTCAAAAATCATGTATGAGTTAATGAGTAGCCGCATATTTGGTGTGATATTGAGGGACATTCTTTAGGTACACAGACTTTAGATACATCTCTTGTTTGTACCATCTCTAGAAATTCTCTGAGGTATATCAGAAAGGAATAACTAGTGGACTGCAAAGGTCGTGCCCGACAATTTTGCTGGCTTATAAGAACCACCTGAGCTTGTGGTTGGCTTCAAGGGATGCAGGGAGACTCTGATTGTTACCATCCAAGGAGAGAGATGGTACATAAATACCATGGGGCATACATCAGTGATGGACTTAATTGGTGTAACAACATGGAGAAAATATGAAATGGGGTGCAGGGTTTTGTTCATCAAGAGACTACGGTCCTTCAGTGTATACAGCATACTGGCTATGATGAACTGGTAAGACAGGTGTGACAGTGTTGTCATCCTTACTTTTTGCACTCCTCCCTGCAGACATATATACTGCCAGGGTAAGGAAGACGGCCAACAAAATAATCTCTCACCCTTCACACCTTGGCCATGGACTTTTCCAAACTCTTCTCTCCAGAAAGTACCTATGCTCACTAAGAGACAAAAATGACCTGCCACTATTGTAGTCTCTTCCCCTGCACATTTGAAATCTTCAACCAAATTACAAATTTATATTGGCCCTTTAGGACTAGACTGGACAAGTAACAGCTTGTATGCCAACCGTAATTTATCACTTTCTATGTATATTTCACTCTTGGGTTTATTCCACGTCAACAACAGGTATGTGCAATCCACATGGAGGATCCAGATATACACAACGGGTGTGTTGTTACACTTTATGTTTTATGTATTTAAGGTGTTACCATGTAGGTTAATTTTGTGCTTATTATTCTTTACGTTGTCATGTGCCTGACAGCATCCCACCAAGACAAATTCCTGGACTGTAAGTTTGCTTGCCAGATAAGTTGATTCTGATCCAATGATGACTATGAGTAGGACTACCTACACGCCCACAAGCACACGTCACATGATAAAACTGATCTGGGAATATACACTGTGATGTTAATTATCCAGCCATCCAGCTTCCATAGCACTTATATAGTATTGCGTCACAGTGACCAAATTCATTATTAGGTAATTGCTTCCAAATTCGAGGTGGATATTTAGAGGTGTTCTGTCTGAATGATGAAAGTGACATGGACGTCAGATTTTGCAACCGACGAGCATCTGTAAGCAAAAAAACCAACATCCACGGCTGTTGTTGCATTTTGTATTGTTTCAATGTACAGTAGATGTGTTTCTTTCGAACGAGAAACGAATGAGGTGACAGCTACTCCCCATAAGAAAATACTAGGCAAGGCAAGGCTATTTATACAGAACATTATCTTACACAGAGGTCATCCAATGTGCTTTACAGAGACGAAACAATTAAAACGATACATTTAAAATAGAATTACTAATGAGATTAGAACGTAATTAAAACAGCAGATTTAAAAGTAGGAAAACTGAACACGATAGGAAGAAGTTAACAGAAGATGAATTAAGATGAAAAGCTAGATAAAAATGTATTGCAGAATAGAACTGCAGTAGAGCTAACAGTTTGCTAAATGGAGCTGAAAGTCTGGTCAAATATGACAAAACCGAAAGAAAAAAAAATGCTGGTAAGTGGGACGAGATATGTTGTTTGTTTGTTTTTTCCTTTAAAAAGTACGGAGCGAAGGGGCCAGACCGCCGGCTCGCGCCGTACGTGAAGTATCGCGATGCTTGGGCCCTCATCGCTGAGTGGACACCGTCGGCCGGTGAAATCTCGCGTGAGCTCGTTTTGCGCCCGTTTGCCGTGCGGACCGGCAGAGGGCGTGAGTCGAGGCGCTCTCGTTGACTTTACGGACGTTCGCGTCTAGCCGAGCGAATATAAAGGCAGAAAAAGAGCCTTTCGTGTCCCGTCACTGTAATCCTTCGACGCGGCGTCGTCGTCGGCGTTCTTGTTTCGCCTGCTCGGGAAGCGACGTGTGGACGCGCGTTGGCGCCGCCTGTGCTGCAGCGAACAAAGGAAGCCCCTTTAGTGAGGAGAGAGACCGCCATCACTCTTCAGTTATGAGTCATGTGGTCGCCGACACCCCGCACGGTCTGGAGCAGCAGGTGGGTCTCTGCGGGCTTCGTGGACACGGGGGCGGCTGGCGAAAATGGTGGCCTGGGGGGGGATGATGATGATGATGATGATGATGATGGTGCTGGTGGTTAAGATGGTGGTCGGCGAATGGAGTAACGGGAGGTGATGACGACGACGATGATGATGATGATGATGGCGGCGGCGGCTTTTGTCCGATCCCAGTCATCTTAGGTCCTCTGATTAGAGGCGAGTCTCCTTCTTATCCCCGGGTAGAGCGGATCTCAGATCAGCTGGACGCGTTAACTGAACCAAGTGATGCCCGGTGGTCTGGTCGGCCGTTAGGGGAGAGCTGGCCGGCCGCCTTATCGCCGATAGGGAGGATCTGAGCATCACCCTCCATCCCTTTAATCTGGCATCGCCTGTAGAGCTCCCTTTATTTCCATGTGTTTTACCTAACAGTCTGAAATAAACTGTATTCTGAGACACCCGATCTCGGGATTGGACGTCATGAGCGACGCAAGTTCACCAAGACCCGGCTAGTTAAGGATGTAGGGAGAGATGCTGAAATGGAGGCTGGGCCGTACACGCTGTGCCTTACACTGTTTAGGTGGAGGCCGGGCCGTACACGCTGTGCCTTACACCGTTTAGGTGGAGGCCGGGCCGTGCACGCTGTGCCTTACACCGTTTAGGTGGAGGCCGGGCCGTGCACGCTGTGCCTTACACCGTTTAGGTGGAGGCCGGG
>JAACJT020000030.1:11756406-11785560 GCA_009936485.2 Gymnarchus niloticus | reverse complement strand
CCGTACACGCTGTGCCTTACACTGTTTAGGTGGAGGCCGGGCCGTGCACGCTGTGCCTTGTACCGTTTAGGTGGAGGCCGGGCCGTGCACGCTGTGCCTTGTACCGTTTAGGTGGAGGCCGGGCCGTGCACGCTGTCATTCCTGGCTGTACCTGAAGGGGAGCCCACTGATTTGGTTAATCCGTATTACAGTGTCGTCCTTTAGTGATGTAAACCGCTTGCAAAAGATGGCTGCGTGTCTCTGCCCACGGCATCGGCGTCTGCAATGAAAATAAACACACTTGCGAGCTCAGCGGATTGTAGGCCGGGCCACCGAGGGTCCGGGGTGTCAGGTTTCGGTCCGCCTGGGACGCAGTGTGTAGCCGGATCTGACCTGGGACACAGCCATGCATCATCTGCCTTTTGGATCAGGAAGGAAGCACATGATTTTGTTGTGCCTTTGCTCCCAAGGCCGCCTCAGCAAAGTTCGTCACAGCCAAGTATCCATGTGGATCCTGTAATGGCATTAAAAAGCCAGAAGTTTGCCCCTTTGACTTGGTGCAGTGGTGGTAAATGAGATGCATCGCTTGAGGTTTTAGTAAATCAACAAGTTAAGCTTTCGGCAAGGTGGTACATGTTTTCTACTGCTTGGACTTGATCACAAATATTTATGCGTCCAGTTACATTTATGATCTTGGAGGAGGTGGTGTATTGTGGTGTGCAGGATTTGATACCTTTTTTTTTTTTTTTAATTTTTCCAGCTTGCTGCCCTAGACTTGAACCATGCAGCCGATGGACAGGGTGGTGGAGGTACAGGCAGTAAGTTTTAACATTGCATTCGGTTTCCTTTCATGTAATGTTCATATTCACAAGGTTTGGGTGCTTCACTGGCATGACAATGAAAGCTCACTATTGCTTATCTTGGCTCGGAGTATTTGGAGAGCTCCCCCTGACATTACTGACGGGGAGCTCTTTTAAAAATGGCAGCTCCCTGCTGGACTGTTTGGACGTTTTAACGTTTTCTTAATGCACCGAATAATTCTTTCGATCAGTCAAGTGTCCTTGTGCATCTTACGATGAGCATGCTTCTGAGATGTGCACCCCTTTAAAGTCCCTTTTACCCTCAGGACGATATATTCCACCTCATCTGCGGAACAAAGAGGCTTCAAAAATCGGTAAGCACCAGCCTGTGTTGTTCTTTCACTCGTACTAACGTGACGAGAACAAGCTGATTTCTAGTTTTATTCTGCCGACTACAGGTTTCTTTTCAACCGTTGACACCTGCATTGCTTTCTTTCTGGTATTTCACGTCATTGGTGGCTTGGCCAGTTTTGGTTTAAGATTTGTGAAGTGGACCACAAAACGTGTTTATAATGCACCTAAACACATTAAGTGTCTCATTTGCTAGAGGGAGCGTGTTAATGGATTCATTTCAAGAATCGTGTCTTCTGCCTTTATTTTATTTGTGATGACTACACTTAACTCTGCTCACGTTTTTCCTGACTGCACTGCTCTGAATCCTGGCCAGCGAGGGGATGTGGTAAAACTGAAGAAATGTCTTTTTGTAAAAAGAAGCTAAAATCTTAAATACATTTGATTTAATTTGCTCGTCAGCTAAATGACATTGGATCGACAATTTGACGTTTGACGGAAGAGTGTTAAGTTTCTAGAAAAAATAAATATCCTGCTAATTGAGATGATTTCTTGGCAAACTTTAATATCGCTTCAGTATGAGGTGCTCATTCTTTTTTTGTCACTCGCTGAATGTTGCCGAGGCATTTTAAGCCAGCTGCTGTAGTTGAATGATAAAGTTTTGTTAAATTTGTGAACAGCAGCCAAGAGGCTTTAAGACTTTTAAATTATTCAGTTATTTGTCCTTGGATATTTATAAGAGGAGAAAATGCCTTGATGAAGGCTACATTTGCAGCGATCAAAATTCCTCAAAAGGTCTGGGCAAACAAACATTAACATTTCGGTTACATACACGGTTGTATCAGCCAGTGGGCAAGCGTTGCAGGGGATGATTTAAAAACTTTCTAGTAAGTTAATTTCTTATGTGCCGCCCTGCTGTGGTTTGACTTCTGACGTGAAGACGGAAGTCTGCTTTCGGGTGATGCAGGGTGCTAAGTTTGGCAGTGGAACATTCTTGAGCTTTGAGTGCTAATCCGGTGTAAATATATGCAAACATTTGGATTGTTGTTGCTTGTCTGACTGTTCTCTTACAGCCGGAAACACACATGCTTCGGGTAGACAGGGTGGTTATGCAGTGGTACCAGTAATGGGCAGTAAGTTTCTTGTCAGCTTCTGCTGAGTGAAGCTCTGTATCGAATGCATGGCCTCTGTGCTCACTGTCTGTTAGACTCCCTTTTAATTACAGTCGGCATGACATCCTTGCTCGTTAGGCCGTGACTGTAGTTTACTGACTGAATCTCGCTTGGCCCAGGAGCTGTGATGTGAATTTTTGCAGTTTTTTTTTTTGTCCTGCTGGGCTGGTCACATGACCCATGCCAGAATCTCACCATCTAGCTAGTTGTGCTAATAGGAGTGCTGGGTGCTTTGCTGTCTTTTGTTCCCTCATTTACCATCAGCGGCTTTTCCTTATCCCTATGGGAGTCTTGAGTAGGGCTTGGAACATTTGGCTATCTGCTGCTTCTGGGTGGTATGCATGATGGGTTCACCAAGGATGCTCTATTAAGCCGAAGTGTCCTGAAGTTTCTCCTAAACAGCACCCCCAAGCTTGGCACCCAGAGTACACTCGTAGGCTCACGAATGGCTGTACCACGGCGTGGCCTGACTTTAGCCCCGGTAACTATTTCTGTCTTCACTTTATTTTTTTTGTCTCTTTTCGCTGTTGCGATGTTCAGTTGATGTAGAGTGTTGTGCTTCTTCTCAGGTCCACAGAAACATCCCTCCCAGGGTTATCCCTTTTACCCACCCTGTGGTGGCAGCTGGCCAGCCAGATGTGGTAGATGTGGATGTGGCTGCATGGGAGATTTTGCATGACTACCTTTTAGTGAATCTGTCCAGCAATTAGCATGAAACGCTAACCGTTTTGAATGAGCTACTTTGGAGAAAACTTAAGTCTTTTTTTTTTTTTTTTTTGATCCCAGTCCGGCTTCCTTAAGTTGGAGTCCTGATGCATTTTGTGATAAATCAGCCAATGCAGACTGCAAGTATAAAAGTTTTTCCCTTAAAGTAGCCTGCTTTTTATTTGCCAGCATAGTAGTATAACGGTCCACAGAATTCTAGCTAAATCATAATTCCCCGTAGTGTTGAAGGCAGCATATACTAAAATAAATATGAACGTGTGCCCAAAGTTCCATAGAGTAATGGGAAGCCTCCACTCTCTAATGCTGAGATGAGCTGGCATTATGCAGTTTCTTTCGGTTATCTTCTTTGTGGTGCCGTGTTGCTGTCTTTTGGAATATTCTCTGGTGCCTTCTGGTTTTGATTCTCCCGAAGGTTTTCCTTTCGGGTGCCTCTTCTCAAATTAGTTTTGTAGAAAGCAGTTTCGCTACGACCGGCTTGTTGGCGACTGGCATCCTGTATATTGCAGGTGGCTGCTGGGAGGTTCTCATTTTACACTTTAAAATGTTCTTGCAATGCAGACGTTTGGCACAAATTGTAGGTGCTCCATTTCTTTTTCAAACACGCCTCCCTGCATTTTTCTAAGCATTATAAGTTGTGATGGAGCAATAACATAGCAATGAACATCTGGGGGGAAAGTTTAAATTGGTTTGGACTTGATGTTGACACATCAGCTAAAATGTGTTGTCTTTGGATGCATGTCCATCTTATGAGGTGGAGTCATCACTAGTGTGTTCCTGTCTGGGTGTGAGGGTGAAGCCGTCCACCGGAGCTTCTTGCTGAACTAAATGGTGCCAGGATGGTGCATTTGGTACCAGTGTAGTTTGCTTTCTGTGTCTGAGTAGAACTGTTCTGATGTGGGGAAACTTGCACACCAGGTTACAGTGATGTCTGTGAAATCCTTCAAGTTCCATGCCAAGTATTTTTCCGTTTTTGTAACCTGTGATCCACTGTCTGGGTAATCCTGATGTTATGCTATGCTAACCTGGTGGAAACATTCCTCTTTAAATGCCGCCTTTTCATTTTAGTGAGAACCTCTTGAAACGTTTTGGAAGTGGAATATGCTGTTAGATTTTATCTACATGCACCAACTCCTGCCTTTTTGCCAGTCTGAATGGCCTCTTGTAACTTCTGAAGGCTCTTAATGAAAATGTAACTCTTACCTAATGCGCAAGACGAACCTCCCGCGAGTTGAATTTTTGTGGTGATACTGGCTGATAGTGGAAAGTTAACCCACGACAGCCATATTATTAAAGTGAGGGGATGCCCAGGAGGAGTCCCTCGGTCTGCAGTCCTGGCAGAATTCCTCAGCATTGAGCCGGTTGAATTCGGTTACCTTGGGTACTTTATGCCGTTGTTCTTTTCAGCTGGCATAAAGCCAGAGTTGTGTGGTATTTTTTTTTAACACTCGGCTGGTGTTAATCCATTGCACCTTTTCCATTTTGTAATGGAGTGCTTTCAGTTGTGTTAATGTATCAAACTAAAAGCATGTCTCTTACCAGGAAATGGGCACCTATCCATTTTAAGATTATATGTGCGTTGAATATGGTACTTGCTTATTGTTAGCAATAAGCAGTTAAAATGCAATTGATTTAAGGTCTAACAGCTTGGAGTTGTTGATTGATCAAAGCAGTTTACTTATGACTAAACAAATGCAGAATGCGTATGGCGTTTGTTGTGGGATCTGCAGGCTGTATGATTCTGAACGGTGTAATAAGTCGAGTCAGTCTCGGGTACGTTTCTCCAGCTCGCTGTTCCCATACATAGAAACTGGAAATGGAATTGCTGCTGTCTGAGACCTTGGTTACACGTGTCTTGCTGCATGGTTCTGGTCGTGGTCCTACCACCCTGATATTTGGCTCACAGCAGCTGCATCTTGGCCTTGTAGCTCTTGTTTGTAACAGAACTCTTGCTTACAGCGTCTCCTGGCCATGCCAATGGGAATGACGACGCAGCCAGTGTGGCGAGCTGGGCGGACCGTTGTGGTAAATGTTCAGAAGGCAGCATGTTGGTTCAGCTCTTTCTAGTATGATTAGGCCACTTTGCTGACAGACTTTTGGTTCATAATTATTGTGTTTACTCAACTCGGTCACTTGGTTTGCTGGCTAGGGATCGTGTTTCAGTTCTGAAGGATAAACTGTATCTTGTGTGAATTCCAACTTTGGAGAAGTTGTGTAATAGGCTAGTCATTTATTTAGGTATTCATTTTTAAGGTTTTTGGGTGCTGGTAAGGTTTCGTCAGTGAATAAACGGAAATTAAAAGGCTGAAAAACCTAGGTCTCCCACAAATGAGCTGCTGCATGACTGATTTCTAGTTCACTCTTCGTTTGCATTGGTATAATGGTGACTCTTTTCTGAAACCGTGTTTTGTAAGGGGCTGTGGATGCTGTACCAAGCCCCCGTGAGAATGTAGATGTTCCATCAAGCCTGTTTTCTTCCCTTTTCCCACTCAGACTCTCCTGGATGGGATGGTGGACGCAGCAATGGCTTTGTGAACGGATACCATGATGGCAGGGATAGTCGCTTGAATGGAGATCGCGGTGGTTTTGGGGGACGTGGACCATCGCGCCTGGACAGAGGTGGGCGTGGTGGCTACCGTGGCAACAGAGCCAGTGGATCCTTCAACCAGTCCCAGCCAGCTCAAAACGCAGGTGTGTAGAATAATCCTTGTAGTTGTGTGTGTTTTTGTAAATCAACTTCCCCCCCCCCCGAGCGAGCGTGTTTAGAAGTTGCAGGTTAAACCATCACTGTTTAAAAAGGTGCAGTAGTAACCTTTAGTGCCGCATGGCCCACCAGCGGAAAGCCAAAAAAAGTGTTTTGGCTCATGCTTTGCTGGGTGGATGACAGTGCAAGATTCCTCTGCAACAGTACCCTGTGGATTAGATGCCAGCAGGGTTGCAGGTGAATAGTGCTTGAGGTGTTTGGTTAGTCTAGCACCTCCCATAGTGAAAAGACACTAGTTTTCCCGTCTCCTTGAGTTGACGTGACACTTGGAGAAAATAGAGAATTAGCATGTCTTTAAAACGGGTTTGTTCAGAACTGTCTGTTTTAATCGGCCTTTCACTGAAATGTCCCTAGGGTTTGGTTTTGACAAAGATGCTGGGTGGAATAGTTCCAAAGACCGAGATGCATATACTAATTTTGGAGGACGTAATGACAGAGGGAAATCTTCATTCTTCACTGACCGAGGTGCTGGGTCAAGGGGAAGGTAAGGGGCATGTCTGTCTCTCTGTGCGTGTGCACGTGTGGTTTGTGATGTGCTACCGGAGTGTGTGTGTCTCTGCCCTTATCTGGACAGGTATGAACGTGGCGGCTTCGGGGGTGGTGGCAGCAGCCGGTGGGTGGAGGACTCCAGGGATGAGGAGGACTGGTCCAAACCCACATCTCCGAATGAGCGCTTGGAACAGTGAGTGTTGCCTTTGGTCTATTTGACCAGTGTCGTCGTGCTGGTGTTTGCCATGGGCTAACCGGAGGCCATTACCGTTTCCTCAGTGAGCTCTTCTCTGGAAGCAACACTGGGATTAACTTTGAGAAATATGATGACATTCCTGTTGAAGCCACAGGCACCAACTGCCCACCGCATATTGAGAGTGTAAGTTCATACGGAGGTGTCCGGCACTTTGGAATCCTTTGGAATTTGCGTATGAAGGGTCTGAACTGAATGGACTCTGAATTGCAGTTCCATGATGTGGACATGGGAGAAATTATCATGGGCAACATAGCTTTGAGCCGCTACACCAAGCCCACTCCAGTCCAGAAGCATGCGATTCCCATCATTAAGTCCAAGAGGGACCTCATGGCCTGTGCTCAGACTGGTCTGTACACCTCGCTGCTCCTCCCCTTTATCTGCTCAGACTTCCTCACGCTTTTTTTAATAAATGCCAAATTCTGTCTTTGCAGGCTCTGGTAAAACTGCAGCTTTTTTGCTTCCTGTGCTCAGTCAGATTTATACTGAGGGTCCTGGAGAGGCGTTACGGGCCATGAAAGCCGGTAGTCAGGTATTTTTGACACAGCTGGTACGATTGTTCCTTGGATGTGTGATGGACTTGAAATTTAGTGCATGGCTTCTCGCTAATTGTCTTGCTAAACAGTACCTGAAAACCATAAATCAAACGTGTTTAAGTGTTGGTAAATCATCATGCTTTTCCAGCCTGGACCAATAAGCCCAGATTTCTTGATTTATCACTAGATTTACTGTTACTTTTTTTCATGAATCTAAAAATGAAATGACACTTTATTGGACTCCATTGTCAAGTTTTTACACATTTCACTGACACCTGCTTGTAGTTCTTTTTTTGTTGTATATTTGGCTAATGATTGTCAAGGAAATTGGTCTAAACACAAATTCTGGCATGAAAACATGGTCTGTTATGGTGAGAGTGGGGGACTGAATTTCCATAAATCAACTGATTATCATATTTAAATATCATTGATTATTTTACTAACTGGGTTCTCAATGTATCTCAACCTTAGGAAAATGGAAAATATGGCCGGCGCAAGCAGTATCCGATCTCATTGGTCCTGGCTCCTACTCGAGAGCTCGCTCTGCAGATTTACGATGAAGCCCGGAAGGTACCTGCTTCATGGTCACTGTTTTGTGGGGTTTCTTCAGTCCATTCAGTCATTGGTCAGCCTTACCTGGCATCCTATCCTTCCTTTCCAGTTTGCCTACCGGTCCAGAGTGCGTCCCTGTGTTGTGTATGGAGGGGCAGACATTGGCCAGCAGATCCGTGACCTAGAGAGAGGCTGCCATCTTTTGGTGGCCACGCCTGGACGTCTGGTGGACATGATGGAGAGAGGAAAAATAGGCTTAGACTACTGCAAGTGAGTCTTCTCATTGGAATGGTTAGAAAAACCAAGACTGCTGCTTGATTGAAGTCAGTCTCGCCTAAGGATTGTTCTGTGGTTCGGACTCCTGTAAGCTGGCGTTTGTCCTTTCAGCTACCTGGTTCTGGATGAGGCTGACAGAATGCTTGACATGGGCTTTGAGCCCCAAATTCGCCGCATTGTCGAGCAAGATACCATGCCACCCAAAGGCCTTAGGCATACCATGATGTTCAGCGCCACCTTCCCTAAGGAGATTCAGGTACAGAGCAGGATAGGAACCATAAGGAAGTGATGTAATAAGAGAAGGACCTTCTTTAACACCCGCAGTCTCTGTTATATGTCAGATCCTGGCCCGTGATTTCCTGGACGAGTATATTTTTCTGGCTGTTGGGCGTGTGGGATCAACCTCAGAGAATATCACCCAGAAAGTGGTATGGGTCGAAGAGAGTGACAAGAGGTCTTTCCTGCTGGATCTGCTCAATGCCACAGGTGTGTGTGTGTGTGGAATAAAGCTTAGAATAATGGACTAATGTGTGAAATGTCCTGCAGAAGGTCAGTGCGTCATGAAATGTTTCGGCGTCTATGTAAAATGTTTTTATTAATCTATGCTGAAGGTAAAGACTCCCTCACCCTGGTATTTGTGGAAACAAAAAAGGGAGCAGACGCCCTGGAGGATTTCCTCTACCGCGAGGGCTATGCCTGTACCAGTATCCATGGTGACCGCTCTCAGCGGGACAGAGAGGAGGCACTCCATCAGTTCCGTTCTGGAAGGTGCCCCATCTTGGTTGCTACAGCGGTATGTAGAATTCCATATCTGCAGCATTTGTATTGTAAAGCAGCCTTGAACAGCCAGGTAAATGGGGTTTCTTCTCTAGGTTGCAGCCCGTGGACTGGATATCTCCAATGTAAAGCACGTCATCAACTTTGATTTGCCCAGCGATATTGAGGAATATGTCCACCGCATTGGCCGTACTGGACGTGTTGGAAACCTTGGTGAAGCCTATGTTTTTGTTGTGGTTTATACCATTTGCAGTAACACACTATATGGACAAAAGTATTGGGACACCAGTGAATAGAGGGGTTTACATACTTTTGGACTTGGGTAATTAAGCCGTACTCATTGCTAAGGCAGGTGTATAATTAAACTCATGGCCATGCAATCTCCAGCAACAAACACTGGTGGCAGAATGGGTCATACTGAGGGATTAGTGACCTTCAACGTGGCACCATCATAAGATTCCTCCTTCCCAACAAGTCAGTATCAAATTTCTGCCTTGGCTGACTGCAGGCGAAGTGATTGTGATGTGGAGACTTCTATAAACAAGAGTTCAGTTGTGATGTCATGGGCCACGCAAACAGAAAGGGACCCAATGACCCAACATCAATACCCAACCTCACTGATGCTGTTATGGCTGAATGGCAGCAAATCCCACCAATGATATTGAAACATCTGGAGTAAAGTCTTTCCCAAAGAGTGGAGGCAAAGGAGGACCAACTTCTTATTTGTACCCTTGGTTTTAGAATGTGATATTGCACAGGCAGGTGGCCCAATACTTTTGTCCATATGGTGTAGCTGTGTTACATGCTTAATTTTTCTTCAATTCCTGAAAACTGTGTGGGGAAACTGCTCAATTCCTTTACCCGCAAGGTTTGGCTACGTCTTTCTTCAATGACAAGAACAGCAACATCACCAAGGACCTTCTAGACCTCTTGGTTGAAGCTAAGCAAGAGGTTCCTTCCTGGCTGGAGAGCCTAGCTTATGAGCACCAGCACAAAAGTAGCAGCCGTGGTCGTTCCAAGAGGTAAGTTGAATTGAGTTTAAAACCAGAGCAGCAGGATAGTTTGATCTCTTCAGTGAATGGGCTTTTTTCGGCAAGGTTCTCTGGAGGCTTTGGTGGACGTGATTATCGTCAGAGCAGCAGTAACAGCGGCAGTTTTGGCAGCCGGGGAAATCGCAACACCGGGGGCCATGGAGGCAGCAGAGGATTTGGTGGTGGTAAGGGTTGGTTTCACTCTCTCCTCATTGGGTGGAGAGATGCCCATTCTGTGTATACATGATTTCCCCCCTCTTCTCTCCACCATACATATTGTAAAATATGATTATTTTTCTCTCCTTAGGAGGTTTCGGAAACTTCTACAGCAGTGATGGCTATGGAGGAAATTATTCCCAAGTTGACTGGTGGGGAAACTAAAAACCACTGTCACCATGGAGATGGCCATGCCAAACTAGCTGAATGGAAACCACATGTAACTTTGCCAGACTTTACCCTGTGTAGCTTCAAGAACTCGCAGTACATTACCATCTGTGATTCTCTGACATTCTGGAAGCGGGCATCAGACTGAAGATGGCCTTCGGGAAGGAGAGAACATGGCTTCTAATAACTTCTAAGATTCCTAGACTCTAGTTTTTCACTGCACTTCACTTTATTTTATTTGTTAAACTGAGGATCATTTGTTAATGTACTGTACCTTTCAAATCAGACCATTTTTGTTTGTTTAAATGTCATTAATGGGTGAACTTGACCAGGAGATCAATTAAGGCGTACAAAATCTTGTACTGAGTCAAACCTTGGCAAACACTGGAATGATTTGACTCGAAAGAGTCGTTCTTCCAATTTTGAACCTCAAATTGTCACAAGGAACATCTCAACCTACAGGCTGTCACACAAGCAGTTTGTGGAATCATCATGGAAGTGTTTGGGTAAAGGCATTGATTCCTTGTGTAGCAACTTAAGGGATGAAGAGTTCTAATTTCTTTGCTCACTCTATCCTGGATTAGATACCTATAAGGATATGGTTGTCTTGGAAAAGCCATTCCAGTGGCAGTCTTAATCTACAAGTAATTTGAGCACTATTGTTTAACACTGTTTCATACTGTGCTGAAACTAATTCTCCATGTCCTGCAATTGAGACTTGACTATGTTAAAGGCAGCTAGTAAATTACCGTCGGCTAGCTGTGAAGTGGGGGCAGTGTTTTTACTTTTTGTCCTTTTTACTTGAATCCTTAAAGGGGCAACTGAAAAGTTTTTGATACTTTTTTTTTTTTCTTTTTTTAAACTTGGATTAATTTGAAAAACCTGCCATGCCGGAAGATGGAATGGCTTATATAAAGACCACAGCACTGAAGTGGCCACGTGAGACGTTCCGGCTGATTTGATATCAAACGCATGCTAGTGTTGTTTTTTGGTCAAGGAGGTAAACAAATGAATTGTGCAGGCTTTAACTTTGTCACAAACACGTTTTCTTTCCCAAGCTGCGTTAATTTCTGAAGGACATACTTGGCTTACTTGGAGACTTTTTTTTTTTTTTGTTGGCGAATGACTGCAGTTGACAGATTGCAGAGGTCTGTAATGTACACAGAACTGCACAGGGACTTGTCAGGGATGGTAGAGTGCAGTGTGGTGCACCACCATTGTTTTTCTCGTAGGTTTCCATTGTATACTAGCTGTGTATTTCACTAGATCTGGCCAAAGACTGGGCTTTGTTTTATTCCTCTTTGTACATTAATGCAGTCTCCTCTCTGGAGTAGGTCCGCCTTCACATGCATCTCTATCACTGGCCAGGTTGCCAGCGGTGGCTTGTTTTAACACGGTGGAGGGTAAGGTGAGAAAATGGCATTCAACGTAAGTGCAATAGACTTTTCTCAAGTGTGTCGTGCCTTGAAATTTTTAAAACGCACTGACAAGTATTGAGGTAACTTAGGATGAATGGTGCTATTTAAGTTAAGTTTTGTATGTTATGCCCATCAAGTTTTACAATTTTATTGCACTTTATGTCTAGAGTGCGTGTCCTTAAGTTTCCAAATGTGTGGATGTGAAACGCAGCTTGTTTACAAAACGGGAAGGGGATCTTGATATTCAACCAGGATTTATTTGGGACCAGGGGGTTTAGCAGTTGGGGAATTTAGCTATTTGCACAGATTTCTAGATTCTACTTTTGCTGCTAGGTTTGTGTAATTTATGAAGCATTTTCTTGAGAAATATTTATTTTTATAAGCCTAAAAGTGATTCTTTGAAAGTTTTGAGAAACTTGACCAAAAGACAGTACGAAAACACTGGCACTTGAATGTTGAATGCCACCCGTATGCGTGAGATTTATATTTCGGGGTAGTGTGAGCTTTTAAATGTTAATCATATTGGACTCAACCAAAATCCACACGTCTTACTTGGTCGTATGGCCAAATTGCTAGAACATGAAATTGGCTACCAAAATTGAAAATTGATCAAACATGCCAAGGTTTGGATGTTATCAAAAACGCAATGCATTTTCTAAATGTATCCTGTGCAAAGTGTCCAGATCAAATTTTTTTTTCTTTTTTTTCAGCAAATGTCTGGCACATGGTAATCTTAACATGTGGTTATTCTGTTGTAATTGCGTAGTTGGTGGCTGGTGTTTGACCTCTCAAGCATTTGGTGTACATCAGCTATGAGAAGATTGATCACTGCAAAAGCGAAAGATGGTACATCTCAGATGTTTAAGAGGAAACACCAGAAACCCTTAGGGTTTAGTATTTGCTTTATGTACTAGTTTAGACGCTATGCACTGCACGAGCAAATTCAGCTGTGCGTTTATGTATGATTTTACCAAAATAAAGGTTTGAATTGGGGGGGGGGAAGCTCAACTGGGGGTGGCTGTGTGTTTCTTAAGGTCATGCATGTTTTCTGATGTAATGAGTAGAATTTCTTCTTTCCCCCTTTGGAGGGAGAAGTAATTTCACCCTCCCTTTTTGTGTAATTTTTTTTTTTTATGTAGGTATAGGTAACTAACGTATGCCAATTAAAAATCTGAACTTTGTTCTGTGCAAATAAAAATGCGTTAAATCTCCACTTAAGTTGCTATGATAGTCTGAGTAGAAACAAAGCTGGAGAATTATAGGAGTGCCAAAGTTTTCACACACGGTCTCCTCTCCCAACCTAATGACTGTGAACCCAAGTTTATTTCCTTATTTTCCTTTTCATTTTGTGTCTTGCTCAATTCATTAACAGGTGTACCTAATATTAACACTAGGCTTGATGTTGAAACTGATTTCTCAACCATAATTCCTGTTATGTGCACACCAGGCCCCACTGTAAAACAGCCTGAATGGTTTATGGTAGATTATCACAGTGAGGGGGTGATAATCAACAGTTGCGCAGGTCCTATTACAGCAGTTGCCCCTCTGGCCTTTGTTTGTGCTTTGAGGTAGGGGGCAGCTGCATTGGTTAATAGTGGTGTCAAGCAGAGTAATTTTTTAAATGAGGTTATCAGTTAATATTCTTGAGTTTGGTATGTATCTAAACCTCTTACCGATCCATTTTTCATACTGCTTATCCAGGATAGGGTCACAGTGCATCTGTAGTCAACTGTGGGGAGCACATGGCATAAAACATACCTTTGCTGGCCTTCCTGCTACTTTTGACATGTTAGGTCTCCACAGAATAAAACAAACAATAGTTTGCTGCAGTGTTGACTCTTTCAGGAAAAAGCTGTGTATTAGCTTGGTGTGTAGCAATTTACCAAAGGAGAAAAACAGATCCTTGTTAGATTGGCTATGCTAAATCCTGACTCTTGATTGAGCTATTTTGTGACCTCATGCTGAAAATGAATTAGTAGACTATCAGTATGTAAAAAAATTTTTCCCCATCACAAATTTTTCCATCCTGCTAAAACCAGACAAGGTTGAAGGAAAGGCTTTAACCTTAATGTGCTTTGTATTGTGCACATAACATTTGGCCTGTACTACAGATTACTGTGACAAAAGTTGAAAGATGGATGTATGACATCAAGAAGCCAAGGCACAGTCCAGTTCAAGAGTCAGTGTGCTGGGAGTCACATCAGGCCTGTCTTAAAGGTCCTTGTTAGCCATCACTTAGTAGACTTTGAACAGGGAATCTTCACCATCATCATGCTATGAGTGTGAGATATACTCATGAGACTAGGCTTCTCCCACATAGCCTACATCATATGACAGCAGAGGTTAATCTACAGGCCTTTTGCAGGTCAGACAGCACGTCACCCAAGGTTTTACTATCACAACCAAACGTCATCTCAAGGCAGTACAATGTACACAAAATAGAAGATTCAAAGGCATTTTACTTTTGAACACATAAAAGGAAATATTAAAAAAAAAACTATACTGAGAAACTGCTTTGTCATTTGCAGAGGAATTTACAGAGGGTGGTTTGTCATATACATAGTGTTTTTGATGCACAGACTGGTACGTTGCAAAATTTCATTTGCAAAATGTGTGCATCGCATCACGCAATAAAAATCAGTTTCTTTCCTGGTGACTAAACAAAACAACTCTGACGACACTTTTGAAATGGCAGACAACATCTGGAATAGTTCCCCCCCCCCCCCCTTGTTCATATAACAAACGAGAATTTTTAAACAATTCACGATATGGTTGATAAAAACCAGTTTCCCATAATGCAAGATATGTGCATAGGCGTCACTTTCTTCCGGGATTATGTCATCCAAAGAAATGGAATGTTCATCGCTGTAGATAACAGTAGTTTGACATTTATAACACTGACAGCATGTAAGCTTGCGAATGTCTACATGCAAGAGAACTCATTCAAATCTCTAAAACATCACCGGTTTTCTTTAGAGAGACAGTGCAGTTCAACCCAGAAAATGCAACCAAAAGTATTAAAGCTGTAACTGAAAAAGACAGGTGAGAGATTGAGGTTATTACCAAAAGAAATTGAGGATGCAGTACAACATTTAGAGAAACAATCCTGTTGGGATTATGTGCTTATCATTCTATAGTCATTAACGACAACTAATGTCCGTATTACATAAAATACAACAATGTACAACACAGTACCATTGAAACAAACACGGCAGGGGAAGGCTGATGCATTCACCTTATATCACTCCACCCCCCTCCTGTCACTTGTGGACACTGTCTCTTTAAAAAAAAAAAAAAAAAACAAACCTAGAAAATGTTGCCTCCTAATTGTAAGGACATGACAATATTCAAATTTTTATACAACACTACATTCTAGGTAGTCTGTAGGGGCTGAAACTGATTGGAGGTCATGTACATGGAGGTTTTTGAGACAGCCGAATTTCTTCAAAAGAATGACACTGCAGAGATGCAAAGAACTTAAGGGACCACTGGCAGCTAGAGATGAATAAAGTGACACCTAGTAGACCCAGGATACTGGAACCCACTGGCCAGTGTTGCACACCGAATCCATGGCTTCCTCAAGGTGCCGGATGGTCTCGTCAATCTCGTTGTTGATGATGGTCTGGTCAAAGTAGTGTGCGTATGTCTTCTGTAGGATCTCAGATTCCTTCTGCAGCCTCTGCAGTGATTCATCCTGAAACAGAGACAGATCAGTGTGGTTCAGCCTGGGTTCAGGAGCAGATATGAAGAACTACCACAGAGATTCATCCAACCACACCCTAGGCCAATGTGAAACAAAGAAAGACACAGCTAATCAGAGCCAAACACGCTTACTGAAATGAGAACTTTACTGGGGGGGGGAAAAAAAAAAAATCAGCTCATGGCCAAAAATCACATAATGAAAACCAACTCTATCAGGCAAACTAACAACAAAAATAAGGCAAAACGAGGGGGCCACGTAGGATACAGGCAAACGAGGGGAACATGCAGGTTACTGGAGAAAAGAGGGGGCCACGCAGGTTACAAAGTTATTGCGTAAAACTCAAGCTGGACTGGGAGAGATACCAGGGGAAGATTGAAAAGCAATCTTTAGACAGCTGTTGGCTATACTATTCACAGTAGACATAAGTCTAACCTCAAGGTATATCATGAGATTCAAAAAAATAAAGGGAATTGTTAACATTAGGCCACACTGTTCAGAGAAATTCTCACAGGTAATTAAAATATCTAAAACGTAACATTTATTGCTGCAGACTGTCTGAAAATGGCTCTACGTTAGGCACTCTGACTTCTGAATTTCATACTTTCATTTTAGGCTGTGCATTGTTTTAATGATCAGTTATATTAGAAATATTATTTAGACCCTGGCGTTTACAAGCACATTACAAAATACACCACGATCAGCAATTAGATCAGGACATTTTCAGCTTACTGAACTGGAAACTCAAATTTAGGACTTGCACTAGCAAACGTGTGGTGCAGACCATGCCCGGTCTGTGTAATCTGCTAGGAAACCAGCATACGCCTTAAACCCACCTCAGTGATGCCGGGTGTTATGGTCGGGGCAGCAATGAATACAACATACGGAGCAAATTCAGCTGTCCGCAGGACCTTCAGCGCCTGCAGATAAATGGCTTGCTTTAGATTAGGCTGGTGACTGAACAAATCAATTAGTGCAGGCTTTGAAACTTGCATTAATTAAGTCTGAGGTTCAAAGTAACATTGGCTCCATTATGAAGTCTTCATAAAGGACATAAACAGCACACTACCTGTGGCTCCACGTCTAGTATAGATATGAGCCCACGCTCATGGATCTTGCGTATTGTCTCCAGCCTGGTACCATACATGGCATCCTCATGACTGCCATACTCCAAGTAATCGTTGTTGGAGATGTCCTGCATCATTTGTTCGTGGGAAACAAAGAAATAGTTCTTGCCATTCTCTTCATCTTTCTTCGGCGGTCTGGTCGTGTCTGCGTGATGGAAACAAGGTGAGTCGGTCCATCGGCACTAAAACATAGCCAAAGACGGATCATGATTCAACGTTTGCTTTACATTACAGGGCTTCTAAAGTTCTTTGGTGTCAATGCAGACTAAATATAGGGAGACATCAAGCCCAAGCTTCAGCAAAGAAACAGCATAGAGTTATAATGAAGGAGGAATGGCTGTGGATTAGTTGTCTGGAACATGAAGGTTACTGGTTCAAATTCCTCTTACATTCCCCTTAACCCCTAAACTGCTGCATGTATTCTGTGATGTATCCACCTTACTATGTCTCTTTGGACAAGACTGTATGCTAAATAAATGCGATAACAGACTGGATAATTATGGGAAAACCCTATGAATGTGTTGTCTTACGTGGAATAGGGTAGGCAAATCTGTCCGGGTGCTTAGTGATGAGTGTGTTCTTGATGTGCCTTCTGCCAACACCGTGGGCACCTGCGGCAGGAAAGAGACGTGAGGAAGGAGTCCGTCTGCTGACAAGAAGCACACCGTGAAGTCTCTACACACGCTCACATACCCAGTAAGACCAGCGTCTTCCTCCGGAACGCTGGCAGTTTGATGACTTCTTCATAGGTGACAAGATCTAGTTGATCGAATACTGAAAGACAGAAGTGGCCTTTTTGAGCGCTACATGAGGACAGCCGTCACTCCACGGATGTCAGAGTTCACTGACACAGAGACAGAAATCCTGAATTTCACTGCTATCAGATTCGCCATATAGAGACATTACTTTCAGGAAACAAATCATCCCTTTAATAAAGTCACTGTCGCTGATGCGGTGCTGCATGAGAACCCTGTGAGAGCAGAGGAAATGGCACAGGCAGGCGAAACTGACACGCCACACACCAGCGTTCCATATGTTCACAGTTCAAGTGCTTGCAGTTACCTCTCAGCTGATGGAATATTACAGAGGTCAGCAGCCTGAAACCAAAACGTATGGTGCAGACTAACAGTGACCAGCAGAACTGCTGTAGGAGGGGATGTTTGAGACCATGCTACACTGATCATCGCTGATCATCAATGATGAGGTCAAGGTCGTGGGTGCCTAGAGTCTGTGTTGCCATTTCCCCTTGTTTGGTCCTGACTCATTATTGGACGTAAATGATAACAACATTACAGCCTTTAAAAGACTGGCTATCATTTAATTTATAGTCACCCATTATCTGATGAAGTCTTATTTTTAATGACAATTTGGGATGAAAAAAAGTTGATACTTTTTCCATTGTGGAATACAAGAGTCAAAAATAGATAGCCATTATACCTCTTAAAGAACCCGGACAATGTGTCCACAAGAACTCGTGCTAGGCTTACCACGCCAAAAAAGGGGGTAGAGGTCTGCTATGAGATACCGGGGATGCAGCCAAGTGCTCTGTGTCTAGTTATGAGGTGGAAAAGTCTCCCCAGCAAGATGATTTGTATATTACTCCAAAATGGCCTCTATACAAGCCAGCTCGTACAGTTTCGTGGCTTGAGACATCCAGCACAGGGCAAAAAACCACCACCAGTGTCAGGGTGAAGCTACAGGAGCATGTATTAAGATTCAAGTCCACAGATTTCCTATTCTTACCAATCTCTGTGTGTTGGCTGAATATTTGAAAGCACTGAAATGAACATGCAATGGCAGCATGAAAATCGCAACAGAACGGTGAAAAAAATGAAAACTGTTTCCTTGCATTTACAGTCGGTGACAGTATCTTGACAAGCGTGGGTAAGCTAAACACCTGGGTGAAGGTAACGTAGTCACATGTCATTGGCCTGCTGAGACGTGTCACATACGCCGAGTTGAACATCAGATATCCACAGTTGGACACAATGTCATAAATAAAAATGGGTGTTAACACTAGGACTACATTCACATTACCAGGTTTAAGTGACTCAAATCTGATTTTTTTCAGGGCTGTGTGAACACAGAAATCCAATCTTTTCAAATCAGATTTGAGTCACTTTCATATGTGGTCCTAGATCAAATATGGATCCGATTTGTGTAAATGCGACATGAATGAGAATCAGAATTCCTGTGGTTTTTTTGCTCTATACACACGCGCCCAGCGCTGTCGTCATCAGCCAGCACCAACTGTGCAGCAAAACAACATTGGAGGATAGCAGTCAGTGGAATGATGAGGGAGTTGGCGATTTATTGGAAATTTGGGGAAATAAATCCGTTCAAGCCAAACTGGAAGGAACCTACCAAAATGGAGGAGTGTTCAAAACAATTGCCAAAGCTATGGCAAAACACGGCCACCATCAAAAGTGGCTCTGATGGTTTTTTGTTGGTGATGCAGATGACTCATGCAAAAACATCTCGACATGCGCATGCGAGCTGTTTCCGAAGACAGATGCATTGACATTAAAGTTGAATACAGGTCTCTTGTAATTATGAATGTGAACCATCAAGACCGGGTTTGCCTAACTGAGCAAAGATACCGGAAATGAACAATGAAGTCTATAATGTGAAGGCAGCCTAATTTCAGACAGCATTTCTATTAAAAACAAATGTGTCTCTGTTCTCAGTCCAGACAAGAACAGGAGAATAGCTGGTTTAGAAGTCATCACTCAGTCATAACAGAACTTTTGGAGAAATGAAAAACACAAGGATAGAAGCAACTTTGTTCAGTGTTACTTACATGCAGAGAGGCCATTAGGAGGGAGAGAGCATGAAAAATGGACAGGGCTGGGGTCATTGACAAGTGGTTAAGTTAAACAAGCAAAAGGAAATGTTCCCAAAGACAATTTACACAGTACAGCTCGGGTGAAGAGTTGTTAATTACAAGAGACAAAAAACAAATAACAGTGCAGTTAGGAGGAACATAAACAGCCTCAGTACTGGGGTGGCGATCATACATGGGGCTGCCGTGAAGTCACTGTGGGTCTGACAGCTTTCATATACGAACACCCCACACAGACAGCATTTTGGAAGAGAAAAATAAACTTTCTCAGCTGTTACATTCCTAAAAGCTGAATTACCACGTCCGTCCTCTTCCTAGCCTCTACTGCCTTCAAGCTGACTGAGCAGTAACAAAAAGATTAATGGTATTGGGCTCCCCTGCGGCCTGGTCATACAGGCCAGCCTCCAGCTACAGCCTTGACATCTGGGACAGTCCATGGTTGGGCCTTTCATACTTTCAGATGGCCACATATACTGTGGCAGGAGACCACACTAAACAGTCTTATTAGACTAAATCTGAACTGGAGCCAGAAGGGAACATTTAATTTCCACTGCTTTGCTGATGCTGCATACATCAATTCCTGTAGCTTCTTACTTTGTGAGGACCAAATTTCAGAAAAATGTCCCCACAAAACGATAGGATCATCGCCACACAAAAAAGGCTCCTTTTGTCTAAGCGTCAAAACTGTTTTAAGATACCAAAAAAGGGAAATCCCAACCAAAATGAGAAAAACGCATTCGTCTCAGCTTGACCTGAAAAAGTTTCTTGGATAAAATGGCACCTAATGCTGCTTTGTCATTATTAACAAGAACAGTAGCCATAATAATAATAATAATAATAATAATAATAGGCATGTTATCCTTGCTTTTTTTTTTTTTTTTTTTTTAAACACAGGGCGAGCAGTACTGTAGGCGCTGCTGAAAATTAGAAATACATGTCGAACCCTGAATACACGAATGTGCGGATGGACATTCAGTAAACAGGAGCAGCAAACTGCAAATGAATTATAACCAATTTCAATCTTAACTATGGCAAGCAACGTGAGCCATGCAGTTCGAGACTGAATGCGTATTAACCAGCTGTCTGTGTATCGATCGAGCCAGTTCATACTTCACGTCACCAGCCACAGACCAAATGACGCCTGTGCCACACGCGATGCCCTTCACGCTCAGATTTGGTTACACAACTGCGCCTGCGTTTGACCAGGCAGAGCCAAACGCAGAAGTATGACACACGGCTGTGCTCGTATCGCTTGGCCGTGAACATGTGCTCCGCCGCGTGTAGACATGTCCTGACCTGTACAGAGGACAGAATGCGTTCTACAGCTGTGTGTGTGGAGAGGACGGAAGACTTAGCCAAGACAAACGGATTCCTACCCGCGTTGTGCTTCGCTAAGTATTTATCTTTGTACTGCTTCTTCTTCTTGCCAAACCAGGTACAGCTGGCTTGCTGTTCTTGTTTGGTTTTTTCCATTGCGATACAAGCCACACGCCTGGAAAAAACAAGACGACGACGATGTAAGACCTTTAATCATGTTTTATACAGCGGAATGGGCGGTGCCATCCGTGGCTCCCGCCACTAGCAGTTTCAGCATGCCGACAGGCATCACCGCTCACCACTCCTGCAGCTCAGGGGAAGGTATAAGCCCGGCCGTGCCATTCTTGGTGTTTTCCAGCTTGCCCTGCCACCAGTTGTGGTCATCCTTGCTGATGATCTGGATGATGTCACCCACCCTGAAGCGAACGCCTGCCTCTTTACAGGGAATCAGGTCATCTTTGGCTGGGTCATATTCAAACTGTGCTCTTACATAGATCTGAAAGACGAAACGGACGCCATTACTGCAAGAATCGGACAGACCAAATCACAGATGCGGCAGGAAAGCAGGACTTTCATGCAGCAAGGAAAGCAGATAATGATGGAACAGAATTCCATGGTTATAAAAAGTGTGCAGCAGACATCCCACTTCTGTAAAGACCGGGATTCTCCCGCATGTTGATACCGGCTCCCTGATGCCTGCAAATTATATTCAATATCCCAGAAAATCGATTTTTTGAGAACGAAAAGAGCAAGACGGCGAGAAAGACCGATGTTGAATATAATTTGCGGGTGTCAGGGAGCCGTTATCAACGTGCCAGAGAATCCCGGACTTTCCAGCAGAGGTGGGACGTCTGATGTAGCCTGGTAGAAGATGAGCTTAGCAACACAGACAACAGGCTGACTATGGCCCCATTGATTACAGCTGTCAACAGAACAGAAAGTATATAAGAGACAAGGATAGCAATACATTAAATGGTGTTTCATTACCACTAACCAGACCCTCTCCACTGGAAGGTCAACTGGAAACGATGCACTTCTCTCTGGGGAAAGCTCCAGTTCTGTGTTTCACATACCAGAAACTTATCCCTTGATTAAGTATTCTATGATCTTTTACAGCACAGGTCAGCAGCTAAAAAGCGATGCATCGTGTCGTAGATGCATATATTTTTCAAGGGAATGCACAGCAAGCATTACGTAAGCTGGATTCTTTGAAGCAGTATGGAAATGTACTGTGCATCAAGTGTTTAGAATTGTTTGTAAATCATCAACAGGCAAAAAAAATCCACTGGAACCCTATAGGTCAACCAATCTACAGAAGAAACCTACAAGTAGCATTTAGAAGCATCACAACACAGGCATACTGTATCACATACAGCACATATGTGGAGAGCAACTACAGTGTGAGTACAGGTAAGGGCCAAATCTACTGGAATGCCCATATATGTTATGTAAATGACTGTCACTTATTAGGTGTAAACGGAAGCCCCTCTATTCAGATGCTGACTCTTGACCCTGACAGTCCAGTGTGTTCCACTGGGCCGAGGTGCTTTGTGTTGGGGGGGGGGGGGCAGTGGGTTCGTGGTCTTACAGATAATCTGAGGAGTCCACAGTTACAAATATGGTATGAGACTTCATCATCCTTTGTCTTGGCCATCTCTGTCAATCAGTTACTGGGCCGAGAAGCTTCAGGTTCATGCTGAATTAGTGTGAAGAACCAAGCACCCTCTTTAATGCAACAACTGACAGACTACCAAACCATGTCGCATATTGTCGATGATTCGATATTTAGGGATTGACGGCCTGTAATTTCGTTCTGTTCTTATGTTCAGTAGAGCCAAGTCACAAAACCAAGTACCCCATCCTTTTAAAGATGGGTGCATCCTTTGTCTTCGGTGCTTTTAAAAAAAAAAAAAAAACTGGTACAGCTAACAGAGTCAAACAGAGGGCTCAGGAACAATATCTCCATGGTCTGGTCTACAGGACTCTAAAAACTAGCTGACAGCACTGTGCTAACGCTAACAGCCATTCCACTCTACCTGCTGTCAGGCTTTTGCCAATGAACAAAAAAGGATTTAATGCATCTGGGCCTCACCTTGGGGTAAAGGTTCCTCTACAGCAGACCATAATATACTACAGCAAACAGATGCTCCGATCAGAACATGCTTAAGGAAACACCACATGCAGATGACAAACACACAGATGGAAACGTGCCATTAAGTGATACTGATGAACAACGTTAACAGACACACACAGGAAGACAGGACAAGTAGCCATTCTGGGACAGGGAAAGTAATTAAAGCATTAATCACCTGGCGTCCCTTTGGCTGGAGAGTAGTGGGCAGGTCCTGCAAAGTCAGAGCCACCAGTGAGGAATAAATATTAACATTCCACCAAGGAGGAAGAGTGCTACACACTATTCTGAACACGCTTCCCAGAGAAGCGAGACGCAGAACGTCAGGACACTCGGCTGCCTTCGGCCCGTCTGCAGAAGCGAAAGGCTGGGCACAGTGAGTGACAGCTCCCAGGAAGCTTGGTGCAGCATGCTGGGATTAGACACTACAAGCCTCCAGTGGAGAGCACAACACCACCACTTCTGGGAGTAGCTCAAAGGGCCGCTGCTCCAGAGGAAGAGGCACCTGCAATCAGGCAAGGCACTTTGAAAGATGGTCACAGCAAGCCTCAAGGCACCCTGGGTAAGCACCGTAACACACGCCACAAACCAGCTGTGAGAACGTGTTGATAAGTGATAAGTTCAGTGTCAAAAGGTGAAGGGTCAACCACACGCCGTTCAGCAAACTGCGATCGCGGAGAAGCTCTGCAGAGATGTGAGCTGATTTGTTCTCGTGGCCTCGAGGTCACTGAGGGTGGATCCATAGTTCTGAAAGCAGGCTGCTGTTTAGCTGCACCACATAGTCACGCTATACAGTTATGAAAAAAAACGCACAGAAAATGCCAAAGGAACACGGGTCGTAGAGGGCACACCCAGTGGCTTAAGAAATGTGGGACTCCTTACCAAGACAGAACTGTTAATGCTGGAGTAGCCATTAGCAGGGGACTGCCGGGAGGCGGAGGGGGACTCTTTCTGAAATGAGACACACAACTCAGTTCCTTGCTAGGTGCACGCACAGGGGAAAAAACAAACACGCCCTGCTAGGTCATGCTGTATATCTCACTTAAAATGAAGTGACTTTCCAATTAGTACCCTCACCTAAATCACGCATGATTTTGCCCCCCCCCGAGATTTCATTATTCTTAACTTGTGGAAATCTTTCAAATGGTGTGACGGCAGAAGTGGACTTTGGGACAACATGCAATGCTGGTAACAACAGGAATGACGTGTCTATGTCTGTGCTGCAATTCTTTACATCACCACAAGGTGGAAGTCAAGTGAGGGCAATCACAACGCTTCACAGTTTACTCCGCACATTTTCCATTGCATGTGTATTTTTTTTAAAAGAAATTTTGAGTATTTGAAACTATTCCTGTCGAAAACACAGTAAGTGGGAGAGCAAGAATAAAACCCAATATGAAAACGTACTTTTTTTTGGTTCTGGTAAACATCATTTAAGAGCTTGGAGTAAATGTCAAAATGACTGTCCAGAGAAACAGCAGGGAAAGGTGAGGAAAGGCAGTCAAAGTAAGGAAGTCTTACCTCACCAGACTGAGACTGAGCCCGGTAACTCGGCACTATCTTGAAGGTGATGCTCCCCCTCATCTCTCTCTGTAGGAACATGACATTGTGGTGGTGGTGGGGGGGATTGCTATCGTCACCACAGCAGAAACCTTCTGGGGTCTCCGTAAGCTATTAAACTTCATCTACATACAGGACAATCATTCAGCGCACATGTCGGGGCTCCCGGCAGGCGGCTGTACGTACGAGCATCTTCTGGAGCTGCTCCACCGTTTGGTTAGCTACACTGATGCCGTTGATTTCCCGGATTTCGTCTCCAACGTGCAACGTTCCTGGAATGCGGCACAAAGACACGGGGGTGAACATCACCACAGGAGAGCAACTCCAGAGCCAGTGCTGCTGCTCAAACAGACCAGACCAGCAGGTCTCAATCCTAGCATGAACACACACCCATCTGTCACCCAGTTCCGCATCGTTATCGTGGCGCAGCACTGCACGGCTAACAGGTTTTTGAGTTCCTCATCCCTTTAAGTCCTTTCCTCATTGTGCAAAATGCCCTGCAGTTTTGCATGTGATGTTCTGGTGCATTCCGTGAAACCTGGACGAATTATCCAGCAACAGCACGCTTTGCCACTTGAGTCTCCTAAACCCCTCTCCAGGGAAAAGAGGGCAGGTGAGCAAAAAAAAAAAAAAAAATCAAAGGTTCTAAGCTGAAAGCGGGGGCTATCGACAGGGGCCGTGTACCTTGTCGGTGGATCATGCCTCCATGCATTATTCGGGCCACGATGCAGTGGTTTAGGTCGTTCATCTTCAGAGTGATGCCCTGGGTAAAAGCAGAGAGACAGGTCAGCTACACGCTTTTCATTCGCACAGCTCTTCCTGTTCCAAGAGCTGACAACGCAGCCTGGCACCTCACTGCAGCACACGGCGCGCGTGTGTGTTTTAGGCGGTCGCACGCACCATGGGCTCGTCCGTGTTCTTCTGGAACTGCACAAGCCGCACCCGTGTGACGTTCTCCAGATCCATGTCCCCGTTGGTGCTCTCGGGAGAGTCGCCGTTCAGATAGGGTGAGGTGGGCGGGGGCGTGACCCTCAGGGCTTCATCGCTGTACACCTCGTGTGCCACCACATCGTGAGTCTGCAGTAAGGCCTGAGGAGAAGAGCAAGCCGCGTGTCCAGCTGAAGACCGGGCCCCCCGACGCCAAACACTCAGCACGTGACTCAGACAGCAGTGCCGTGCCAGAGAACCGGCAGAGGGCAGGCGTCCTTCACGCTCCTCTGTCACGGAAACAAGCTCACATGGGAGGAGGGTCAGGGGGACTGCTAGAAAGAACAGCAAGCATCCGCCATTAAAAGCTTCCCCTTGGGCTTACTCATCTTTCACAGGAGATGGAGTGAATCTGAAAAGTGGAAGAGCGAGGCTGAGAGGCTGCTTATAGAAAAGCAGAGGGCACAGCCCTGTGACTCCATGCTGCGGGCTGGCTGCTCCCAACCCTACAAAAGCACACTCCACTTGGGTCTCACAGCACTCTCAGTAGAACCAAGCTGGCTTCTGTTTTTCCTGCAGACAGCCATGTTGGCCTCCTGTTGGCCTCCTGTTGACTTTTCACCTCATCTTTACACAAATCCAGCCCGTCGCTGCTTCATGAAAGTGACACTCATTACCAACCGTACAGCCTCAGCAGCCTGCATAACGTTCAGCAGCCATTTTCAGGTGCCGTCACCTTCAATTCTAGGCACACACTTGTTTTTTTTTGTTTACATGTCTTGACTCTGAGTGTCAGGAAACAAACAACAACAACATACTCTGATGGCGACGTTCTCGTGTTTGGAAACAGCCTCTCAACAGGTTTGAAAGTTTAAATGCGCGACAAAACTCAAGGAGTATGAAACTCCATAAATATCTTCTCAGAAGTGCTTCACTCAATTTCCACTCTTGCAAAAACGCATGGAAGAAAATCATGCATCAAAAATATGGAACAGCAAATCAATACTGATATGATGTTATCTCTCTCTCTCACACACACACACACACCTTCTGTATTATTAAAGAACACACATAAGCCGAGACACTGGATGCATTTAAAGTACATTTTCTCACCATAAAGTGAGGCTGGGTGAGGATGCGCCTCAGTTCCTTAGCATCTGGGTTCTCTGGGTAACACGAAATCTCCTCTAGCACCTGGAGACAGAGAGTGGAATAAGGATGTGAGAGAGGCCACCAAAGCCTAAGAGGCACACCGTAGACACGCTACACAGTGCACAGGCAGCTAAGGGGCCTCCAGAGAACCCCCGCCGAGAATGCCCCCACATCCTCTGCCTTGATGGGAATACGTATGGTCATCTCCGAGCAACCTGGGGATGTTCTTTAACTGGCTTCAGTGAAAAGACTAAAATACTAGCGACACAACCTCTGCAGCAAAATGGAGGGCCACAGACACGCCTGGGTATACAACGTGAAAGCGCACTCTTCCCCAAAACACCAAAATGCTTAAAAAAAAAAAAAAAGTAAAGGATTCGTGAAGTGTCGGAAACGTCTTCTGCTTACAGATTCCAGATGTTGCAAAGCTGAACTCGTCTTCTCTTGGGTGGAATTCTTTGCATAAGAAGACACAGAGGAAATTAAAGGGAGTACAGTCTCAATGGTCCTTCTGAGGATCTACATGTGCCCAGGGTCGCCCTCCACCAGCTCTCTCAACAGACATCTAGTAGGCCTGCCAACAGCTGATTGGTTAGTGTTAGCCCCTAATCCCAAGTAACAAAAAGGCATTTTGAAGAATCGGAAGTTGCAAATGAAATGTGATTTGATAACACTGGAGTTTGACTAGCAGCAGCCAGTGAATAAGCAGAGCGAAGTTATTCTGAGAGAAAGCCTCCTAGTTCCCATATACCTTGATGTTTTCATCACAGTGTCACACACGCCATCGCAGGCCCGATATAGCTCTTACTCAAAGATGGATGACATCAGAAAAGACCAACTCAATCCTGTTAACTAACAGCTGACATCAGTGGCATCTCAGAGTCTGACACTAGGCAAGAGACTGCTGCTTGAACCAAAATACTTCTGTTGAATTTAGTATACACACCCACCCCCCTGAAGGGGTAGCTAACGGTGTGACACTGTCCTGATAGACTGCAGGACCGTGAAAGGTAACGTAGCTTCAGACTCCCCATCGTTTACTGCTCATGTGGGCAGAGGGGGTGGGAGGGGCCGTGATGTCGGAGCACAGAGCTGCTGCACACATAGTGTTGCGAAGAGACTAAACCAGGTTTAAAGAAACATTTTAAGTTAGAACTTTAACTTAATTTAGATTATCATTCAAGATAGTGTTATTTTGGTACATTACAGACAGGACCAAACTGAAAAGGAAGGGTGTGACCTGGGCTGTTCCACAAACCCATGAAGATCGTTATAACACTTGAACTGAAATCACAGACTGAGGCCAGATTAGAAATGATAAACTGGCTGCAATCACGACGACAGACAGTCATATTGTTACAGATCATTTTGCCCTGCATGCCGTGAAATCATATGCATCCAGCATCCTCTGCTCTCTTCCAGAATGGTGTCTGCCTTCATTGCAAATAAATCTAATTCCTTTCATTTAAGATATGCTGTCAATATTCACTAAAACAAAATCACAACGATCTCCCTCTGTAATGCGATGCAACAGCCCGATGAGAAAATACCATCCATCCTAACCGCTTACCCTGGTCAAGGTTGCAGGGGGGGCCTGGAGCCTACCCCAGACACAGCACGGCACATGGCAGGGATGCAACAGAATATTACATGACATTAATTTATACAATCCTAACGAATCAGAAATAGCACTGGGGGGGGGGGGGGGGTTAGCAACTGCAGTCTGGGGTGCCTCCTGTCCACTGCAACACAGACGGAACAAGTAGCTAATGCATATGGACGGCACACAGCTGAGAACATGACTGAGATGCTCTAACGAGGAGGGCAGCCGTGGTCAATGAAGGGTGTTCGGCGTGAGGGTGACTGATTTAAGGGTGCAGAAATTCATGCTGTTAGAAAGATAGACCATTAAAAAGCAGCAATAATTTGCCCAGGTGCCATTAGGAAATCTTTAAATGTGACATCTCACACATATCAAATAATTCCATACAGGCAAAAGTGTCCATACAGTAATATATCTTTAGTGTGATTGACAGAAGTAAGCAAGAGCAGCTGTGCATAATGAAGCAGCTAGAGAAGAGGTCAATCAGCTGAAGGGTAAGGGAGCAGGCCTCACACCGTCATCATGGGCGCTAAGCCAGCTGTCATTACAGGGCAAGGAATGCCTCAAAATCACAGATGGAGAGAGTCTCCAGTCCTCCTCCCCCAGATGACAAAGCAGCAATTGTCTTAATAATTGTACATTCATACGCATGCGTCATTAACCATCTAGATCAAAAATGAATTCAGAAAAATGCTCCACTGCAATAACCATACAGTTCTGATATTACCCGTTCAACAACTGAATCCCACATTTAAGGGAAATGAAATTGCATATACATTTTCCGTAAATGTAATGTTACATTTTAAACCCACTACATGCTTTTATCCATCTAAGGCTCAGGAAAGAAAACTACACTGGGACACAGTGAAGCCAACACAGTGGCCGAGGTCCCTGCTAAGAGGCAGAACAATCAAAGGACGACCAGTGCTACTAGAGAGGGGGACCCCCCCAGATGAACCTGCAGGGCTGGCTCTCACCTCCTTGGCTCTCTGCACAGCATCACTCGGGGGGTTTCTTATCTGCGGGGAGGACTTGGTGTTGATCTTGTCATACAACTGCAACAGGTAAAAAGGAAATTGACTGGCAACCCACATCTGTCTCCCTGTACCAAAGCAGTGTTACAGGGAGCTGTGCCTATAAACTTGCTTCAGGAGAGCAGGCGCTGTAGAAGGTTCCCGGGGGGGGGGGGGGGGGAATTCAAGAAAGCCACGTGGGGCACAAGAGTCCCCCCCCTTTCAACATCCGTTCGGAAGTTCCCCAAGTGGGGGAGAGGGGGGGAGGGGTGGAAAA